>LOJH01003101.1:0-40136 GCA_001685095.1 Ellobius talpinus | reverse complement strand
GGTTGATCCCGAATTTTCTGAGAAACCGCCACACTGATTTCCAAAGTGGTTGTCATTTGTGCTTATTTTTGACATTGTATTTCAACTACATCTTTTCTTCCTTCTTCCCTTTCATACATTCAATCCATCCCCCATATACCTGCCTCTGCTCTCCTTCAAATTCATTGCGTGCAAATTTCTGTGTACACGTATATTACCAAATATGAACTGTTGAGTTATTTTTTAATTATGTGGGGGTTTTTTTCTGTGTGTGATCGCATGTTTCTACTCAGGAGTACAGTGCTTGCACAGGTGAGAAGAGGGTAATACTTTTCCTGGAATAGAATTTGCAGGTTATTGTGGCTTTCTGATTGGGGTGTTAGGAATTGAATTCAAGTCCTCTTCAAGAGGAGTACACTTCTATTCATTAAGTTTTCTTTCTAGACTTATAGCATCTAATCCTTATCTATGTACATATTATCCCTGAACTTAAAATGTACTAAAAACAACCCTGGTTTGCAATTTTCTGATGACTGAACATGTCATCTTTTCTGAAATAGAAAGTTATTAATTAAAAAACCAGCAATAAATGCTGAAGAAGAAAATGGTATAATTGATTTGCTGGCAAGGTTCACATCAACTTGTCACAAGTAAGAGCTATCCAAAAAAAAGAAATGTCATGGAGAAAGTACCTCCAAAATCTTGCTATAAGCAAGCATGTGGTGCATTTTCTTAGAAGTTGGTCTGGGAAAGCAAAGCCCATTGTGTGTGGGGCCACCCCAGCGATGATGATCCTAGATTTTATAATAAAACAAGTTGAATAAGCAATGGAAGCAAGTAAGTAATCAGTATTCTGCCATGATCTCTGAAACAGCTCCTGATCCAGGTTCCTGCCCAGTCTGAGTTTTATTCCTACCTGTTTAAACTCTAAGGATGATGAACTGTGATAATGTAGTGATTGAAATAACCCTTTCCTCCATGAGCTGCTATTATTCATGGAATTTTATCACAACTATAGTAACTGTAGCTAAGACAATTGTAGAACATCTAGTTATGCAATCAGAGTTAAAATTGGGACTATTCCAAAACAGAAGAAAGAGTAATAGGAGGCTAGAAGCAGATATGTGTGTGTTGTGAGGCTATGTAAATTTTAATAATTCTTCTGTTGCTGAATTTTATTCAAAAAAGAAATTTTTAAAAACTTAAAAATAACAAAACGAATTTAATTACTTAATTTTAAATTAATTAAGTTCAATCTGTCTAATGATAGTCAGGGTATTCTTTCCAAGTAAAATCAGATATAGCCCCTCATTTTCTCACATTTAAAAAATATTATGTGCATTAATGTATATATATGCATATATATTCATATATATGCATTGTGTGTTGGGGTGAGCTTGCACATGTGTGAAACAGAGGTCAACACTGAATGTCTTTTCTCTGTTGTTTTCCATCTTAATTCCTAGATAAGTAGTTTCTTGGATAAGGAAATCATCATTTCAACTAAAATATATCCAGGGAATCCCCAGAATTCATCTGTGTGTTCCACAGTGATATGGCTAAGGATATGTGCTCTCCCTGCCAAGACTGACATGATGCTGGTTACCTGAACTCTGGTCCTCATATTTACAAGAACAGGAGTTCTTACCTGAAGGATCCCCTCACTCTACAGAACATATTTTTTTGGTCAAAGCAACTGTGGTGTTTTATTTTTTGAAAAAAAGCCAATCAAGTACAATCTATCAGGTCGCTTTCTTTTCTGCCATTTTTTTTCTTTAAAGGATTTTTTTCATGCAATGTATTTTCATCATGTTCATTACCTCCCCCAACTTCTCCCAGATCCTCCCCATCTTCCTTCCAACCCAACTTCCTATTCTGTCTCTATCACAGTGACTGTCTCTGTCTCTCCCCATGTCAAATGAAAAGCAACAAAACCTGTAAATAAAAATAAAATATATAAAATTAAAATAAACAATTTTGTAAGGCAAAAACCAAACACCAAAAAAACCAACACTAACCCCCACAACACACACATGAAACTAAAACAACAACAACAAAAACCCCAAGAAGTTCAATTTGTCTTAGCCAGTTACTCCTTTTTGGTGCTGGTGTATGCAATGTTCTGTGTCATCCAGTGACAGTCTTTTGGAGAAAATTGATATTCCCTTTGCTAGGAAACATCAGGTGTAAATAGTGTCTCTGTTTAGGGTGAAACTTTGCTTCCAATTTCTTTATTGAGTTCTATGATTTTGTCTCCTTTGATCTTGTATAGATCTTGTGCAAGCTTTCCTTCTCTGGCAGCTAATATGTGCTTCACTCCTGTTGTTTCTGGACGATTCTCAATGGCAATGACACAATTAGACATAACATCAAGTAAAACTCCAGCAGCAGGAAGGAGTTACATCATGTTGAGTTGTTCAATAGGGATCCTACAGATGCCTGCAAACCTCACAGGCTATTGGCAAGTCTAAGCATTGTTCTCTAAAACTCAATTATAAGGCCTTATTGTTGAATTAACAGTGACTTTTGGAGAAATTGAGATGGTGCTCAAGTAGAAGCTTCATATATACTTGTCAGTATCATGGTACTGGAAAGTGATATGCATAACTACTGGAAGAAAAAGATAAGCAATAATATCACCAGCTCCAGACCCCACAACAGAAAGCTAATTTCAAGATACATTAGAACAATAGTGGCAGAAATGTTATGGGAATAACCAACCACCCTTTGGTTGGATTTAAGGACCATACCAGATGATGGACCTCAACCTAGTACTGTTAAAATGATTTAAAAACCTAATACAATATTGATCACAGCACACAGGAAAAAAACTTTTATTATTTCCTTAATAAAATGATTTTAACAGTATATTGGCAAGTGTATCATTCCACACTCAGGGAAAATTCTTTTTGCCTCTGATAAGAATTGACACAGAGACACAAAACTGAAGAATATACAAGGAATGAGAGAATGTGTGGCACTCAATCCTAAATAGGGCATCTTCATAAAACCCTTTTTCTTAAGGCTCAGGTATCTATGCAGAAAAGAAAACAGAGAAAAACTATTAATTGCTGGAGTTGGTCAATGATGTCAAAGAAAAATTTAAAGGTGTAAATTACACTTTTATTACATAGACATAATTAGCCTTTCTTGTTCAGTTTTCTCTTAGAAGTTCTTAAATATTCTTAGGATCATATCTTGTAATAGAAAATAAAAGAATACAAAGGTGATCACTTTTTTCTATTCACAAGAGCATAAGGTCAGATTTGAGAGGTTCAATGAACTAGTAATATCCAATCTTAATGCACTAATTTTTAAACTAATGATAAATGGCTTATATCTAGCAATTGATTTCACAAAAAACCCTTCGTTACATTTTGTCTATTACGCATGAAAGTAACTCATTGTAAATTTATAATATTTATTAAACTTGAAGATTATGTATTACAATAGAATAGAATAACCTGCTGAATTGTTATTAAAACAAGCAGACTTTTGATATGATTTTAATACTCTATATAAACACATATGGATATATCTATGTTAAGATATTGTTAACACAAATATTACACATGATTGTAATAACAATATCAAAGTTCTACACTTAACATAATTCTACAGTACAGTTTAGTTTTATTGACAACACTGAAGTTGGTAATCTTCTCTTACTGTTTATAAAAGAAGCAGATTTATGGATATGAAAAGCACTCTAAGACATATGTTCAAAATAATTCAAATTGCGAATGAAATTCATATGTAACTAAATTTAAATGTTATGCAGAACATCACTCTGTGCCCCAGTTTGGCCAATAATTAACGGATTAAGCATTGACCCTAGAATTCAGATTATAGTAGGAAAAACATTGGAGACATTAGAAATCAGAATACTAGGTGTCTGGCATAATCAAATAGAAGTCATTTATGCAAATTATATATACTTAAACTATGTATTGCTCTATCCTTAAGTATATTATGTTTTATAATGTATTCATAAAATAGAATGTTTTGTAATTTATTTATATAATCATAACTTATAACATTTATTATTTTCCAAATATGTGAGTCACAATTTAAAGTGCTTTATATTCAATTAATTAGTTTCATCTTTTGAGACAGGATGATACTCTGTCACTCAGGCTAGCTGGGAGCTATGTATCTAAAGTTGTCTTTAAACTCATGACCAACAACTTGCCTCTGATGCTTGACCTATGTGATTAGAGTTGAAAATCATCACATATGGCTTCCAAGCAATTAAAAGATATTATCTCTTTGGAGTTACACTATGAAAACTCTATGTCATATATTTTTTAGTCATATTTGAAAATAGTTGCAACTCATATATTTACCTGATAGTATTTACCTAGATTGGTTAGCGTGGAAGATCACCTGGAAATACCACAAACCTAGGATGGAATTGAAATGCCCTAGTATTTAACTTGTGAATTTTATGACTGTATATGTACACATAAATAGTTTATTATATAACATAGTATAATTATCTTTATATATTCTCAATATTCTTGAAAAACATAATGGGAAAAATTTCTACTAAAATTGAATATTTAATAATCTCATTAGGATAGTTAGAATTTAACTAGAAATGGTAGCTACTATTGACTTTTCCATTACAGAAGTTACATTACAAAAGGATGGGAATTGTGAAACAAAACAAAGAACTACACTTGTAGCATGAGCAATTAATATGTTGCAATTTACATTTCTCCCTTACTGCAAATATACTTGGTAGAAAAAAATGTTTGTTCTCTTTATTTGGAAAAAAATAAAATCTGATGCAAAAGATTGTTTTACAAGTTCAAATGTTTATTATAATAGAATATTGACTGAAATGTTAGTTGGATGAATCTAGAATGCTTGGCTTACTGTGCCTCATATCTCTTCTCAATATCTTCCTAATTTTAGTGTGTTGATTCCTTTGTCATATACTTTCAGGTGAACCCTTGAAAGTGAACTTTTGATTATGATAAATTTGCCATTAATTTTCTTAAGTATCTGTATCATCTAGATGAGTTTTACTTGACATTGCATAGAAAACTGAAACACTATTAATCCCCCAAATTGCCTTATTTTGGATGCATTTCATTTAAATACTTATTTTTTATCATTTAAAATTATGTGCTTTTGTGTCTGTGTTGAGGCATGTGCACTTAAATGTAAGTGACTAATGAGGATGGAGGTATCGTGTGCCTTCAATATAGAATGGGTACTGGGAACCAAACTCACTTTTACTTAAGAAAAAACAAAGAGAATATAAATCCTTGATCACCAAAGAACCTTCAAACTTCCCATCATTTGTTTCACTGAATATATATCCATGCATATTTTTCAAAGAACTCTTTATATGCTATTGTAAATGTTGAGTCACGAACATTCAAAAAAAAGAACAGACTGGTTTTAATGGGGAATAGCTCAATAATCAAATTTTGGCAGCATATAATACTTGCCATTTTACCTTTACTTATATTTACGCTTGTAATTCCATTAAGTATATTAGAGCTTTCAAAACCTTACCTTATACATTTCCTATCATAAGAACTATTTTGGTAGCAATCTCTTTCCAAAGACAAGACTTGCCTGGTCATGTCATATGATATGATGTACTGGAGTGTTAATAGATTGATATTGAACAGATAATAATCTTCTCTGAGACTGAACAACATCACCTCAAAGTCATATTTTTATCTTCCTGATCCTTCAAACTGTCTGCATCTAAAACTAAAGCACCTATTTTTTCTGATTTAAAAAAGCAAGCATAATTAATTCATTAAAATGAAAGAAATTTATCAATGTCATTTTGGGGAATGTAGACATCATTAAAATGGGATTGAAATGTTAGGGGAGGAATTTTGTCTGCAATTTGATTTCATAGATAACAGATAAAAAAGTTTATGTAATTTAATTTGATCAAATGCCCAGGACCTCTAACCAAAAAGAAAAATAATCATGCATTTTAATCCACTAGATATAGAAAACAATAATAAATGTGAATAAATTAATGTTATAGAAAGGAAGTATTAGGAATTATATTTAGAATATATACTATTCCATTTTAATTTTGTCATTTTTAGTCATTTTATATTAAAAGTAAATATGAATTTACTTTTAAATTCTCACATTTCTCTTGTGAAGATGTAGAAATTTGACTCCATGTTATTCAATATTTACACTTTCCATTGTGAAAGGTGGTTCTCTAAAACTAATCTGTGAGAACAAAGAGAAATCCTGGTGAATTAGAAATATTAATAAACTGGCTATATTTGAGGACTGTTAGAATGATAGGCATTCTGTTTATTTTGGAAACTCTCAGTTGATATGAGAGACTGATGAGAATTATTTCCATGGAAAAATTTAATTATCCAAAGATATGTTTATCTGTTGGTTCAAGGACAATAATGAATCAGATAAAACAATTATAAGATGAAGTAGTATCAAAATGAAACTTTATATATATAAAATATATATGTCATATTAGGTTAAAAGGCAAAATCTATAATTTATATTACTAAGAAATTTGTGCATGCCAAGAGAGATTATAGAGAATGAGGAAAATCTGCCTCAAGTGAAATAGAAAGAAGCCAGGCCACACTATAGTTGTATCCTTATTTAACAAATGTGCAGTATACTGCTTGGATCCATTTCTTGAATTCCACCTATCCTTTGATCTAAATAATTTGAATTATTCGTCTAAATGAAACCTCACTTCTGACTCTTATTTATGTAAATAGAGCTTCATTATCAACCTATATTCCATGTCAAAAATGTTCTTTATTGTGTCTTTGCTCATTTGCTTCAGCATGTTAATAGTAAATTATTAAGTGAATGAGTGTTTCAGATCATGACCATCAAGAAACAAACAAGACAGAAACAAAAATCAACAGTTAGAGGGCAAGAGAAGAATCACATATCAGAAAGAACTGTGTCATTCTATGATTGATAGCAGTTATTAAAAATCATTTACAGAATGGATTCAAAAATGACTGTTTATTCTTTGCAAAAAGCATCATAATAGAAAACATGATAACATCCTCAATTGTTAGATAGTGCTAAATATTTCACTTATTACTACTTCCTATTTTGGGAATCAGAGATAATTTAAAATAATGACATTGCAACTCTGTCCATTACACACATTGAATGTTTCTCAAATAAGAAAGATGGCCAGAAGCATTCCAGCACTCTGTAGAAAATAAATATAAAAGCAAAGCATGTAAACCCTCTGTCACTCCTTATTCTAGCAATCAAACTTAAAATGAAGATGAAACAGCTTTCCTGCCTGAGATGAAGATATCAACTGCATTAAATAAGATCTTTTGGTATTTAAGTGAACGACAGTTTTTTTCTCCAGTATATGAATTACCTGCCTCAAATAACTTCATAAATTGGACTAAGCAGTATTGAGTTTGTGGGTTGTTTTTCTATTCCCTTTGCTTGACACACAGTTCAGTACTCTATTTTTTTTCTTTGACTGGTCAAGACGATTTAATAACAGAGACTATACAAGTAATGTAGAAATGAAATGTTTCAAATTGCATCTGTGTCCCCAGTGTCTGTTTCAGACATGTCCCAAGAAAAGCACATATTTTGAAGTAGTTATAAAGGGCTCTCATTTTGAATAGATAATTTATTTCAAAAGACACACATTTCTCTCCTTTGAAACAAGAGGAAAATAGGTGCTTTGTTCTCTTCCCAGTATAATTGTCTAGAGAACAGTGGTATGTACACCAAGCACTTCAGTTTTTCCCTGTTAAAAAAACATAATTTAACAGTGAGTGCACATGCATGTGATTGTGTAACTATGAATTCTGTTAATTTGAACATTGGAATAGTTTTACAAACTCGAGTTTACTGATCTGCCATCACAGAGTGGGGAACTAAAGTGAATTTGTGCAACTGACATCTTCTTTGATTTTTATTTTGAATATGATTTAGACTTTCACTCTTAGAGATTTGGCACAGAAAGCTTAGCATTGTTTTCCCTTCTAATTTTTTTTCACAATTTTTCAGTGTTATTGATCCTGAGAGCTGCTTTGATGTTGGTAAGCAATGTAAAGCCACTGTCACTCCATTTTATAGCAGTCTAGGCTAAAATGACCAATCTGCTGTTAGTCATTTCTCACAGGAAAAATAGGAACAGACTATTGAGTAGGCCTGCCCAGTTCCAAAGTAAAGACCAATCAGTTGTTCCCCACTCTGTGATGGTATGATATCTTGGAAGCTGCTTGCTTTGAATTGCCAAATAAAATTATACCTTGGAAACCTCGCTAACATTTAGGACATGAATGATATTAATGGTTCATAGTTCCCCCCTCAGCTTCTACAAACTTTATTTATATGGCTCCAGTTATGCTTTATAAACCCCAGTGTCTTGTTTTCTGTTTCTGAAAACAGAAATGTGCTCTCAACATTAAAGATATTGAAATAAAAGAGAAACATAAACAAGCTCTTCTACACAGATAGATGCTTACAAAACATTATCAGGCAAAAAGTATGAAGAGAATTATACTTCAAAGTTCACACAGTCCTTTCAGATACAGGAAATCAGACTTTAATAATGAATAAATTTTTCATATAAAGGTTATTTAGCAACCTATCATCAAAGTGTTATTGAATTAAATGGTTTTTCTTCCATATGTATGAAGTTATTTGTATGCATGTTTTCATATTAGATAAGCAACTGGTGTGTGCTTCCCTGTGGAAGACTATTAAAGTGGTATTTAATCAACATTTGAGCTTAAAATAGACTCAATTGATATATTTAGTGAAAGTTGCATTCCATTTTAATCACACTATAAATTTCTTCATTTCTAGCCATTGTTTATTAGGTTATTCCTCATAGAATGCAACATGCAAAATTTTAATTTCCCAAGAGTATAACAGACAATTAAAAATGGAAACCATACTTTTCTGTTATTCTTGGTACTAAAATGTAGGTATACCTAATGAAAATAAGGAATAACTATATTTAAAGGAAATAAAACTCTTAAAATTATTCTGCTTAAATATTTATCATAAAGTTGAAATCATAATTATCCACTCCACGGTAGACACCATCTAATTTTATTTAACAAAAATAGTACTTATTTCCTGAAATGTTAATTGAATAAATGCAACTGTGTATTGTATAGATATTTTTGCCCAACAGTTATAGTATTTCTGTTTTATGCTGAAAGAGAATCAATTCAGAGCCATACATCATTGTCAAGTGTCCTTACAAACTATCTGATGACATGAAAATTATTTTACATTTTAATAAATGTTTCCATATAACCAATATGCCCATAATCATTCTATTTTAGATAATTTTGCTGCATAATTGCAATGTTTTATAAGGCAATATAATACAAAATATTTCATTTTCAGTAAAACCATTCCATTTTTATAGCTGGGTTTAATGAATATCAAATAATAATTATCCTTATAAAGTAAATAAGAAAATAAATCTATTTCTAGTTCTCCTCAAGGGGGCCAATAAATCAGTATGTATAAACTTATTTACCACTAGCTGGTATGTATGAGCTAATAGAGTAGTTGTATTTGAAACATAAAACCCAGCAAAAATATTTGGGATGGTGAGTGATGGTGCATGCTGGTAATTCCATAATTAAGTAGACAGAGGCAAATTTAATTGAAGTTCTAGGTCATCCTTAGTTACAAAGTAGATGTAGACTCTTCTAACATTCATAAAACCTGCTTCTTCCTATAAAATTTATTTATACTAGACTACTTTCCTATCCCAAGTTCCCATTTTTCCCTCTGATTTGTCATAGTACAGTATTCCATTTAGATAATCTAAAAATGAAAAAGGCCAAAATACCTTCTAATATTTAAGAAACATTGACTATATTTCAGGGACTGGTTAAAACACATCATTTTAAATTGCAATTAATTTAGATTTTAAGACAGAATTAATAAATGCTATTTTGATCAGATAACAAATAAGTTATCAGTAACAAATAAATTCCTGCTGTTTTGAAACAAATAACTTTTTTCTCATGGCATTATTATTCCTCATACAACATTCATACATATATATGTACACATATGTGTCCAAATATATATATTCTTTTGTCTTTTATCCATGCTGTATCATTCTAATGTGTGCCTATTACATGTACTTTTTATGGATTTTTTGAAATTATATATTATATAATACTATCATAATGTCTTAAGGGCATTGACAGAGTTGATGCATTGAATACAAATAGAAAATTAAAATATATTTATTTGATGATACTTATTTACAGCCAAATTCCACAATGTTAAATATCAAGTAGTTCTCACATTAGATATTCTTTCAAATTTGAAACTCATAGTCTAATGAAGAAATAAATATTGTGTATTTATAAGTTACAGTAAAAGGGCAATAAGTGTTACAAAATATTAGTTTTATGGACTTACAATGTTTGATGATATTTCATGAAATCTTAAAAAGAGTTTATGTTACTAATATGTTCAGAAAATTATTATGGTTAGCATGTTCATAAATTTGGCCTTCATAATAAGATGACTAAATATTATCATTTTAGTAAAAATCAACCCTTTTTTCTCCTCTTCTCATACAGAAATGTATATTTGAAAAGGAATCACAAATAAGCCCACATTCCCCTATGGCTACTTTGGGAAATTCACATAATTTTATTAATAGTTCATTCCAGAATTGAATTAGTTATTGCCCAACAACTTTTTTATCATCAAAAGTCTCAATAGAGTTATTTACCTTACTCATGGGTTGTATAGATGTGAATATTCAGATGTATAAATACCTACCAAAATTAAACCTCTGTTATGTTTGTTAATGTTTAAGGATACAAAATGTCCCTGTTTCTCAAGATGAAAAATTTTAGCTAAAACAAAGTAAGAAATTTTCCACCTTCTTGTATCAGCTCATTTAGTGAAAACCATGTACAATATTTATAGCTTACTTAGTATTTTGGTTTTCATATTTCCATATAATAATCACTGTTGGGAGTATTTTCTCTGGCTTAACTGACTAGAGTCTTGATTTTGTAGTGACCCTCCTGTTCCTTATCAGGAAGAATGACATGTGTTTATAAAAAAAAGAAACCCTACACTTTAATCCACCCTTATGAGAGAGGAAGTAAGCAGCACTGCCCACATTGTCAAAATCAATAAAGTGATAATTTATATTTCATCAGAAACGTGAGTAAGACAGTTATTTAAAATTTTACCTGAGGGTCTCATAAAATGCAGCCAATGCTTTCACAGCACTGATGAATCTGAGTATTCAGTGTTTTAATGTTCCAGTTAAAATGATAGAAATATTTATTATGAATGCTGAGAATTAAGTAGAATTAAGTTATTATTTTTGTTTTGCTAATTCTTTGATTATTTCATATGAATGTTATTTTAGTCATATTTATGCCCTCCTCCAAATCCTCCCAGATCCAATCCCCTTCCATATCAACTGAATGCTGTCTCCTCTTCTTTTTTTTATCCATCAAGTTCAGTTTGTACTGCTTCTGAATTCTTATATGCACTTCAGTGGAGAAAGCATAAAGAAAAAGCAAAGGTCTGTACATTACCCAAAGATAAAAAAAAGCATCTAGTTGTATATGTAAAAAAAATTCTTGTACATATCAGTTTGTCTTCAGTGGTTAGTTATAGATGGTGAATTTTCTTTTTGCATTTTTCAATTCATTCAACAGTACTTATTTTCGACTTTCTAATTTTTATTCTAAATTCTTATGTTCATCTGTAATGTTAATAGCATGCAATTCGAAATGGAAGTTTTATAAGAAAATATCAAATGTTATAAGCCTTAATAAAGGTAAATAATTACAATAATAAATGACAGTGTTCACTGTCTTTATTAATCTCAATGAAATAAATTGTCCATGATGAGATTAATTCAATAAAAGACTTCTGGAGTGAGCCAAAAATCAGATCTACCTTCAACATTCAAAGATGTCATAAGCTCATCTCTGAGAAATATAAATACTGTGTTTTTAAAGAGAAAGAATCTCAAGTATTTCAGCCTGGCTTGAGCTCATTGTACAATAAAGAAAGTTCTGAACTATAAATTCTCTTCTCTCAACTTCCATAATTCATAGCAGGTCAAAACTGAAAATTTGTATATTTTAAAAGAAAAAGCACAAATTAAATCTTTTAAGTAAACAAAAATGAACATAGTATAACTAAAATCAGTATAAAGTTAATTGTTCAATAGAAATGAGTTATTTAAAAAGTAAAAGTGATATAGTCAGGTCAGTACTATATGTCAGGTAAGAATGCTTGGAGAAATTAAGTTAACTTTACTAACATGGAAGTTAGTCTTTCAATTATTTTCACTGTGGTTTCTGTAACATTGTTACTAAGAGGGAGAAAATATTTCTAAAGGCTTCAGATTCCCAAATGTGCATTATTTTATGAATGGTGGTCTATTAAGACATTGAAAATTCTGCCCTTGTATCTCATTGAGATTCAGTGAGATACATTACCTAGGGATTCCTTATCTTTAATATTGTTTTAAATTCACATATTCCTTACCAATATTCTGCACACCTATTTCTAGAACATACCTTCAAATTTTGTCCCTACTCTATACATAGACCATTGACCAGTCCCCCAGTTTAGAGAATTAATCAAAGTTTCTCATACCATCAGAATATAAATATCTCTCATAATCATGATTTTATTTTTTCATTACCAGACCTTTTCACCATAGCTCAGCTAATGACCTGGGTTTTGTCAATGCAGACAATATAATTATCAGTCCATCTTACTGAATGCTCACTCATTTAACACATATTTCTAAACTCAATGATAGTAGATTTGGTGGTAAGGTGAAAATATGTAATTTACACCATGAAGGGAATGTTTCAACGCAGTGGTAGAGACAGACAAGCACTAATAGTGAGTTAGTTCAAGACCATTTGGTATCCATATGGCTGTTCTCAGGAACAAAAGCTTTGGATCTTGGCCAGTTTTGTTTACCTGAAATTGTACAGTTGGTCATGTTTAATATTCTTTTGTATGTGACAACTTCTTGCTAAGACAGCAACGAGTTTAATTACACTTTTATCATTAAATAGAGCTTTGAGGCAACACTGGGGATGGTAGCATACCAATTACAAATATAGAAAATTAGAGCACAATTTTCCCCCTTCTACGCTGCCATTATTTATAGAAAAAAGTAGACAAGCAAAAAAATTAGAAAGCTTGTCATGGAGATATAAATCAAATATATGAATGAGAGTAAATAAAACTTAGGAAGTTTCACTTCTAGACTCATAAGATTCTTCTGTCATGAATTTCAGACATTTCATTCTTTTTTAACCTTTCATTCTTCTCTAATATATTACATACCTACAGCAGTGTTTCATCACCCCACTCTCTACTCTGCCTTTTCCTTCTTCTTTCCCCTTCCACTCACCCAGATCAACTCCTCCTCTGTTTCCCTTTCAAACTAACTAACAAACTAATTTACAAAGCGAAACCCAGTGCATCAGAAATTCCCTGTAATCTGAGATAGTTATCCTTGCAAATTCACCTAGTAATGGAGTATAGGGATCCCAACCTGGCCATCTTCTGTTACAAAGTGAGGTTACAAAGTGGTACCGGAACATAAACCCTACCCCAAAACTTTCAATCTACCTAAAATATGTCCTACCTGCAAGACATAATGTGGCAACAATGGACAACACATGATGTGGACATGGTCAACACATGATTTGACAACTGTTTGGATGATCAGGAACTAGAGTCATGAGAGCCAAGAGACAAGCAGAGAACCAAACATGACAGGTAAAAAAAAGTCAATATCCTAGATTACAGGGAATGGCCAGTTTGGGATCCCTATACCCCATTTCTAGGTGAATTTGCAAGGATAACTATCCTAGATTACAGGGAACTTCTGATGCACTGGGTTTCAAAATATATCCACCAAGTGTCACCAAATACTATTTTCTCTCCCAATATTTTCTCCCTCTGTCCATCCCACCCCCACTGATCCTCCCTTTCACAGCCCCAGTCACCCACTAACCACTTGAAAAAGCTATTCCATTTCTCATTTCCTGGGATTTTCATGAGTCCCCTCTTGAGATGTGCTTGTTACTTAATTTTTCTGTGTGTGTGGATTGTGGCATTATTATCCATTACTTAACAGCTAGTGTCCATTTATAATTGACTACATACCACATTTTTCTTTCGGAGTCTGGGCTAAGACAATCAGAATGATCTTTTCTAGTCCCGTTTGCCTGCAAATTCTATGTCATTGTTCTCAACAGCTGAGTAATATCTAGTGTGTAAATGTACCACATTTTCTTTATCAATTCTATAGCTGATGGATATCTAGGTTGTTTCCAATTCCTGTCTATTGTAAATTAGGGTACAGAGAACATTGTTGAGCAAGTATGCTTGTGGTAGGATGGGGTATCTTTGAGGATATGTAGAAGAATGTTATAGCTGGGTTTGATTACCAAATTTCTGAGAAACTGCCATATTTCTTACATAGTGACTGTACTAGTTAGTACTACCACCAGCAATGAAGGAGTGCTTCCCTTGCTCCACATCCTCTCCAACATCAGCTGTCACTTGTGCTTTTGATCTTAGCCATTTTGACAGGTGTAAGATGGAATCTTAAGTTAGTTTAGATTTGCATTTCCCTGATGAATAATAATGTCAAACATTTTAAAAACACTCATTTGAGATTCCACTGTTGAGAATTCTCTGTTTAGATCTGCACTGAATTCTTAATTGGATTATCTAGTTTGTTGATGTCTAATTTCCTGAGTTCTTAATATATTTTTGATATTAACCCTCTGTTAGGGTTGGTGACAATCTTTTCCCTTTCTCTAGGCTGCTGTTTTGTATTCTTCCACATGCTGACATCCAGTTAGATGAGAACTATTTATTGAAGATACTCTCTTTTGCAATTGTGTATTTCTGGCTTCTTTTTCCAACAATTATTTGTCCATGTCTGTGGATTTACATCAGGTTCTTTGATTTGATTCCATTGATCACCCTGTCTGTTTTTATGCCAATACCTTGTAATTTTTATTATTATAACTCTGAAGAACAGAACAGCTAAAATCAGGAATTGTGATAACTATGGATGTATTTTTATTATATAAGTTATATGATTTCCATTAAGTATTGCCCTTTCAAACTCTGTAATGAATTACATTAGGATTTTGATAGGAATTGCATTGAATGTGAAGAATGTTTTGGTATGATAGCCATTTTACTACATTAATTTTACCAAAGCATCAGCATGGGCTATCTTCCAGTTTTCTGTAATCTTCTTGAATTTCTAAATTTGATTTTATCATGAAATACCTTGTGTTTTCCACATATACTGACTGAAATTTTTCTGGGTATAGTTGTCTGGGCTTATATCTGTGGTCTCTTCAAGACTGCAGTATGTATATTGATGATTTTTCTGGCTTTTAACACACTGAGAAGTGGTCTATAATTCTAATAGGCCTGCTTTTACACATTAGTTAGGTAAGAATTTAAAAGAAAAATAATCCCTCAAATTGAGGGATGGCTTTAATAATTTTGACTTAAAGTCTAAATTTTTTTGGTTAGGCACAACACAGAAATGTTCATAATAGTTTCAAAAACAAATGAACAGAGATTCATTTATTATTATAAAAAACAGTATTTGTATTCATGGTTTTATCATATTTAAAATATGCATTTTAAGGGAACTTTTAGGTGTATTTTACTTCTGCATACTGAAAGGATTGAGTAAATTATAATTATCAAATTTGATTCCTAGGAATATGATAGAAAATGAAAACATTTATACTTACATAACAATTAATAAAATATATTACATTGTGACTCTCTTAAAAAGAATGACTAAGAATGAATGAATATAAAAGACATTCAATAATAAATTAGAATAAATCTTGTCAGAAATATCTCTTAAGAAAGAGTTCAGACAAATTTCAGAGGGTGAAGTAAATATGTGAAGAATGATTCTGTCTTGAGACTGGAAAAATGCAGAAGACCTGACTTTACCCCACTACCCACAGGGTAGATAACACTGTTTGTTGGCTCAGTTTCAGGGTTCAACACCCTTTGCTCTCTGTAGGCATCAAGAATGCACATGGTTCTTGCACATTTGCCTACAAGCACTGACATTGTAGGAGGGAGAGTCCCACATAGAGATGGAAGAAGAAAAAGAAAGTAGAAAAATGACTTTAATTATATTTTAACTAAAATGATAAAAAATAGAATTTTTATATGAAATTACTCTTTACAATTATTTAATTGTTTTTATTTTACATACCAGTTCTAGTTCCCCCTCCCTTATCTTTTCCTGCCCTCCACTTCCCCCCACCCTACCCCATTCACTCCTCAGAGTGAGTAAGTCCTCCCTTGGGGAATCAACAATGTCTGATATACCAAGTTGAGGCTTGACCAAGTGTCTTCTCCCTGTATGAAGGCTGAGCAAGATATCCCACCATAGGGAATGGGCTCTAAAAACCCATTTCATGCACACAGGATAAGCCCAAGCCCTTCTGTCAGGCATGCTCCCCAAGACATCAAGCCATATGTCTGTCAATCTCATTCAGAGGGCTTAGTTCACTCCCATGCAGGATCCCCAGTTGTCACTCCAGAGTCAGTGAACTCACACTAGTTCAGCTCAGCTGTACTTTTTTAAAAGTATTTTTCGATGTAATAGAACTACATCAAATTCACCTTCCCTTTTCTTTTCTTCTCTTTAGCTCCCTCCATGCTACTCATACTCAGTCTTCTCCATTCCCCCTTATGCAATTTAATAGATCCTTCAGTTATCTTACTCATACAGGCTTATGTATATGTATGAACAAAATATGAAAATTCATATTGAGTCTGTTTTTATTGTGTGGATATGGTTTCAGGGATTCACTTCTCAGTAGGGTAAGGCTTCCCTTGGGCAGTCAACAAAGTCTGACACATCACATTGAGGCAGAGCCAAAACTATCTCCACTTTATTGAGGTTGCGCAAGGTATCCCTCCATAGAGATTGGGCTCCAAGAAGCCAAATAGCTGTCTAGGGATAAATCTTGTTACTGCCAGTTCCTCTACAGACTGCCCAAGCCACATAACTGTGATTTCACATTCAGAGGGCCTAGTTTGGTCCTATTGCCCTTACTGGGCCTAGGAAACCCACTAGGTTTCCAGTAGTAAGAATGATTCATTTCCCTTTGAATTGACAATGAGTCCAATTTGTCAGCTGTTGGCTACGACAGGAATGTGAGTGTCAATTATTACATTTTTATCAATATCTTGCCATGCTGATAATTGTTATGGTTCATAGGTGCTCCATCGTGGTAGAATTATTTAATTGCTTTCTTCTACGGCAGTTTGCTTCTTACTTTGTGTAACCATGAAAATGAGATGGAAGGAAAGTGGCTTTCAGGTTAAACCCAGTGCAAATAATCTGAGTTCTGTTTCCTAAGTGTATATTCTCTTCAAACACTTAGATAAAACCAGGAGATAGAACTATGCATTAATATTTTAGGAAGTTACTTAAATATCCTGACCAATGATTTGATAGGAGAAGCTTTCTTATGTGTGGTATTTGGGATTTTGGGATTTTCTTAGTCTTCGGTTCTTGTGGAGAATGTTGCTATCTTGAGTGACTTAACCTCCATAGCAAGGTAAGTGTGTGTGCCTGCTAGTGTTATTGTATTAATGAATATATATATATATATAAACTAAATCTTATTGATATTTTATGTGATTGAAAAATAGTATTAATCTTTCAGGCTTTAAGAAGTATCCTTGGTATTTTTAATTATTATCCCTCCTTCTGTACTGACTTTCCTGTCTCCTCTGCATTTGGAGCACCTTCTCCATTATTCCGTTTCACACTGCATAATACCTGTTTCCTGCCATTTCCCATCTTCAGAACCCCTTCAAAGATAAAAATATTATTTTAATTAATTTAAAATGTTATATGTCTGCATTTATAATTGGTATATAATCAAATTGATCTTGATACTTTAAAATGTCAAATATTCAAAACAGATAAAAGGTTAAATAATAAGATGTGAATGGTTCATAGGTGGAGATGGTCAATGTGTCAAAGTAAACGAAGTCTAAATACATTCTCTGCAGGTGCAAAGACACATGACTGACAAGCAACAGAATTTCCTATCTTATTTATTGAAACACTTGCAACTTGTCTCACTTCGTGGTTAATTTTGATTACTAATCATTTCAATGTATATGAATGCAAGGATACTTCATATACATATTACCAGCAATTTGCAGAGTAATATGCAATTGTAGACAAAACACTTGTAATAGAATTCCTAGGCTCTCTTAGATTTTTCTTTTCAGTTTTACTTGGATATAATCTTCTTTTTCACATTGTATTTTTCTAAAATTTGAATAAATATCACTCTTTCCCCCTTCCTTTTTCTCCTTCAGCCCCTCCTGCCTACTCTCCCTTAAACCTATCCCATAATTCCACTGTCAAGTTGATAGCTTTGTTTTCTTTATTAATACATACATATATACATATTGTTAACATTGTTCTCTAAAAAAATAGTGCTAATATACAAGGGTGACTTTATTACAATATACCATTAAATCTTCATTTTACACATAAATTGGTGGTTGAATTTTATCCAATATAAACTTAAAAAATATTTTCAACTTATCACCATATAAATCTAGACAATGTAAAGGAAACTAGCACATTATATGCTTACATCTTTTTTTGATGTGAGTAAAGATATATGTGTACAATCTGATCATAAAGAACCTGAGACAGAAGAATCATGAATAAAATATCAGTCTGTAATATGTAGTGAGAAACTGGACCTATGTATGCATGTATTTATGCATCTATCTATCAATCTATCAATAATCTATGTGTGCATATACATATATACACATAGATAATGATATGCATGAAAATACTGTATACTTGAGAAAAAGAATCTAGATATTTCAGTGAGTTGAAATTTTCTTTGCCTAGTGATCAGATTTAAACAAATTTACACAAATGATTCCTATGTTTTTATAGTTTGACAAATGATCAAATGTTTAACTTCTCAAAATTATGTTTAAATATGGACCTTGTAAGTATTCCACTTTTATTATTAAATCAGAAATATTCTGGTGATATTTTTATTTAAACCATCATAAAACATACACATCATGTCAAATGATTTTTCATTAATCCTTTTTTATATGTTTAAATTTCTCATTTGAAATTTGGTGAAATAAACTCAGTTTTTCTGTTCTTCATATTTATGTCTTGAAACAATATTGTGCATTGAAAATCACTAGAGTATGTCGTAGCTGATAACAGCTTCAAAAGTATGAATATATTAAGGTAAACAAAGATACAAATAATACTTGAATCAAGTCATAATTGTGTCAAATGAATAAAGATGTTTAGATGTAAATACTTGTTCATCTAGCTTCTGTGTTGGCACTACAGATGCATAATTTATATTTGCTTCTGAATTCCAATAACAATTATAATAAATTACTATTCCCTATTTCTCAAGTTCTGAAATTATGGTAACAAATAAAACAGAAAATATAATTCAACATCCTTTTTGTTTACTCATCAATGTATTTTAATTCTGAAAGTTAATAAGCCTCATGATAATCAAAATGAATTAACAAGTTATAAAAATTATTAAGGCAAATATTTTTACTTGCCAGAAAAACTTACTAAAAGAATTTTTATGCTTTGGTCCTACCCTGTATCATACGGCCTTGAAATTACTATCTTAGTATTCTTAGTCATCAAAAACTAAAGTAGTTATACTTCTAAATAATATAGATTTGATAATGTTATCTGGGGCACCTTATATTGTATCAATATATTATGCAAAATATAGACTAAAGTCAATATGTCCAAATGTGGTAAATTTTTTTTCAACTTTTTATTTTAGAATGAAATTGGGAGTTTTAGAGGAAGTTTCAGTAATTAAAATTTGCATTACTTAAATATGAATTCCATAGGGTCTTTAAGGTTCCCTATACAGAATAAGAAAGAGAACCCTATTCCCAAGATTTTAAATACAAACCACTCTAAAAACAGTTTAGG
The DNA here is from genome assembly GCA_001685095.1 of Ellobius talpinus. Lineage (NCBI taxonomy): Eukaryota > Metazoa > Chordata > Mammalia > Rodentia > Cricetidae > Ellobius > Ellobius talpinus. The sequence goes on along the minus strand of LOJH01003101.1, from coordinate 20,110 downwards.
ACTTACCATAAAATTTGGTATATAAGCCTAAAATTATTATATCTTTATATAATAATATTCTGGGAAATCAAATACATTTGAAATATCACCCAGATGTTGTTAGAATTAAAATTTACAAAAAAAGAGAAAAAGAAAGAAAAAGAAAAAATGCACTTTAAGTATTTAAAGACTGGTGAAGAAGTTGTGACTACATTTTCATTCATACAACAGTACCACAACAATGTTGTGGAATTTCAACTTTCCTTTTTCTTCATCTACCCCTGGTGACCACCTATCTCACTACCATGAAATGTTCATCTGTTAGGTTCTCCTTATCTTCAGATTTGTACATCCCAGAAACATGACAGATTTAAACTACAGTCCTTTCATTTTCCAAGGTCTATATTTTCTATGTTGTACCAATTCATTAAGAGGCACATGCTATTTCAAATAGATTTTCATGGCAAAAACCCACCATTTTGTATTACTTCCTACATATCATTCCTTTCAATATACTACCAATGAATAGGCAAAGTTTTCTCTTTTTTTCAAAATCCAAATATTCTTTGTGGGAGGGTAACATAACATCTGTATTTTCAGTAGCTATTCTACATGATAATAAATATTGCAGGCTACTTTCATCTGGTTGATGCACTGGGTATTTCACATCAGTCCCAGTATATTTTTGCAGACACGTCCCACTCTAGACCTTGCTTGTATGCCTAATAGAAAAGTTATTAATGTTTGGCAGCACAAAGCCATAAACTTTTTGAAAACATCACATGATTCTTTTTTCTGTGTGATTTTTTGAAGCTTGACTGTGTGATTTTGAAGCATGAGTTCTATAGATGATAATATTGTGTCCCAAGATCAAAAATTTGACATGCCAGAAAGGAGAGCACCTCCTGAATTTATATAATTTAGATGAAGCTCAATGTGATCTGTGTAGTTTAATGTAAGCAAGATCTTTTTAATATCAATTTTATTCAGGAACATTATTAATAGGCAAGATTAAGTATCAAATAACAATTCTAGGTAGTTTCCTTAAGATCATGTTAGTTAAAATATGCAGTACAAACTATCAATGATATACCAGTAGTGATTCTTACCAATAATTAAAAATATTGCATTAAATGAAATCCTCCTTGTCAGTGATTTCCTAAGGAATCCTTTCTTTAACAATAATTCTTAAACAAGAATGAATTCCACTTGCTGTATAACTGTAAAAGCTATTGGGGGTTAATATTGTAAGTATCACAATAAATTCAAGTGATTGTTGAATATTCCTTATCTTCAGTGATACCACTGATACCTTGGAGGCTTATCCTTATTAGTCTTAATAATAAAACCCAGAATCAGAATTCAAGGTAAAAGCTGAAAGATCAGAAGTAAAGGACCAGCCACAGTCACCTTTTATCTCTCTGACTTTTCAGACCAAAATGGCAGAGCTCCTGTCTCCCTCCACCTTGCTTTATTACTTCTGATCTATTCATATAAACATCCATATCGCTATGGTTAACTACTGGCTAGTTCCACCCTCCAATCTCCAGGAAAGCTTTACTTGTCAGAACACAAATAAAATATCACAATATTTTCCCCCTTCTATCTAAAATAAAAGAGGTGATAACTAACATAGACAAACTATATACAATAAATATAACTTTATACAATCTATACAGCCAAAAATTACATTAATAATGTCAATTCCAATAGCATTTGAAAAATTGAGAGAAAATACTCTAATATCTATGCTATCTTCATGAGTCCAAAATGTTTACCTAATTCACTTTTTATCCTAACTCATAGTACTAACACAAACCTATCTTTTGTTGTCTCTCAAGTTATACAGTTTACATTACTTTTGAGAGATTATTTTCTGGATTTGTTAACAAGAATATTTTAACTACATAGTCTTCAACTCCCTCAGCGATATAATAAGGAAATAATATTACTTGAGTAAAAAGGAAGCACAAGAAATTTACTTCCAAAAAAATGTGAGAAATGACACAAAACAGCTGGCTGCCTGTGTAGTCATCCAATGTTCCTCTAAAAGGCCGGGACATCAATCTTTGGCATACAGACCTAGAATATCTCACAGATTTTTCTGTGAAACAGGATATTCTGAAGGGCTGTCCTACCTTGTTTTGGCGTAGGTCAGCAGTCACTTTTGATTGTTTCCTGTTTGTCCAATTTGGACAGCATACTTCCAGCAGTTGCGGCAAGCGAACCTTCTTTCTCAGCAACTAAGGTTTGCCACATAGAATGTAACCTCCATATGGATTTTCTTTGATGCTCATCATCTTCTCTAAAGTAGACTGGTACTTCCAGAAGCAGACATGTCTCATTGTCAATAAAATCCCATGTTATTTAAATATCTTTAATGTCATATTCTGTAGATTTCTGAAGTATTTGAGGGCCACCTGTCTACTTAAAATATATTTAAGTGACCTTCAAAATATACTAATGCAATTGTAAGTTAATTGTAATCTATTAACTACTATCATGTATTTCTTTATTTTGCTAAATAGTTTATAATAATATCTTTCAAAGACTAGAAATTAGAATTCATTTTAAATAAACTGTACAGGTACAATATACTTTGAACAAGATTAAAAATGTAAGGAAAGTTTGTTCTAATGAATATAACCTTAAATTTGTTTCAATATACAAAAATCCATATCAATGTAAAATATTTTAAACTAATAGTTCTTTTTTGGTTTAAAAGTAGAAAAAATAACCTACTCTATTATCATATCTGTGTTCCTACTTTTTTAAGAACAAAATCCCTGATTACAATCTCCTTTTCTCCACGTTTTTCCCAACCATTACCAATTTTAACTTTTAACCAACCATGTAAAAAAATGATAAATATCCATTATCCATTGAATACCCCAAAACCACCAATGCCAGTCTTGGGAATAAAAGCATCCTGTTCTTAAAATTGATTCCAAATGTTTGGGCATGGTGGCATCTTTGGGGACCCTGAAATATATTCAGATAATTATAAAGTCCTGGGAGAGCTAGGTATAGGATTTGTTGTCCAGTCTCTGTATAATGGGAAAATGCAATGCTTATCTCATGTCCTAAGTAGAGTAGTCTGTGAGGCTGGACCATCTCAGCTAGGCACCTTGAAATTTCCTTTAGTAGTTTGTAGTCCAAAGCCAATTCTTGGGTGGTAATAGTTGCCTTAGTACCATTACTACAGTCTGGGTGCAATCATCATTGTACGGCCCCATTATCCATTGGCAATTTCAAAGATTTGCTTGAGTCAAGGTCTTAGTTCATTGCAGAAAACTTAAACATTTTAAATAATATCGTTTGCCTCCCACAGCCACACCCTGGGAGTGGGGGTAATATGTCACAGAGAACAGCACAGACTCTGGCTTCAGGCAAGTAGCAAAACAGACTCATGTTTTAGGGTGTTGGGGAGAACTTTATACTCCTTCACAGGACTCAGGGAATGGAGTCACTTTGCAAATTTTTTTGTCTCTCCTTCATTGGCTCTGGCCATCTGATCAAGGCATCATCAGTCTCTAAGCCATGCAGCTGGCTCTCAAATGGCTCAATATGAAGTAACCAGTGCACATGACTGACTGACCCTGACTGGGATTCTCCTGGACAATCACAGCCAGTTTTAGCTGGTTGTTGGCTTCTTCTTGCAAAATGTCATATGCCACAGATCTCAAGGAGGTTAAAGGATCAATATTGTTTATGTACTTCCAGAGTATAAAAACTAATTTCTAGTTATCTGATAGAGGTTCAAACCTTAACCAATTTTAAATGTTGTTAAGGAAGTTTAATAATGAGTGAAAATTTGTACCTGCACACTGTCCTATACATGCCATTTAAATGGTTTTGATAATAAGGAAGAATTTGTGTGGAAAAAAGTACTAATACTAGGCCTAGACCTACAACTTACATGGTGCACCACCCAGTTACAGAGATACTTGGATCAAATTATTCTAATTTCTGTCTGGACTTTCAAGTGCAATGTCTATTTTGTTTCTGAGAATAACTTCAGATTCTGAATTGTCTCCATCCATATACTGATGTGCAGTATTCTCAGGGCATGAGTCTTCCAATGTTTGTTCCCTTCTTATTTGAGATCTCCTCCTGTATTTGGGTGAAGTTAGTATTTTTCCTGATTTTTTAAACTTTGGAAACAACTTTAGATATTTTATATATCAAATACATTCTTGAATACTTCACATTCTTCCTCTAAATGTTTTAATTTATTTCTACATTCTTTCCTAATCTTAAGTGACCCTGAATCAAGACTTCAGTTTCCTTTAAGAAAACAACTGTGTATATGCAGTTTAACACACAAAATTTTCACAAATATGTAATGTATGCAACAATATAGATGAATGCAACATTATATTTCATTATTTTTCTCTTCTTTCACACTCAAATAAATACTGTCATATATTCTTTAGTTTTGAAACATATATTAATAAAAGGAGATCATGTACTTTTTGATGGATGTTTTAAATTTTATTTTTTATTTGAATATATATATATATATAATCTGTACCTGATATCTATTATCATCTGAAGGCAGTAGGAGTGTTCCTGAATAGTAAGTGTGATTAAAGTTGTTGTAAACCACTGCTCCAATATTTTTTCTTTTTTTCCTTTTATTTATTTATTTTTAAAAAGAAAACAAACTGTCTTTGTTTCATTGTACAAGCCAATCCAAGTTCCCACTCCCTCCCCTCTTCCCATTCCCTCCACATATCCTCCCAGACCACCCCCATCAAATCCTCAGAGAGGGTCAGGCACATTGTGGAAGATCCAAGGCCTTCCCTACTCTATCTAGGCTGACCAAAGTATCAGAATAGGTTCCCAAAAAGTCAGTACATGCAGTAGGGATAAATGCTAATGCCACTGCCATTGGCCTCTCAGTCTGCCTCAGCCATGCAACTGTCAACTACAATTAGAAGGACTAGTTTGGTCCTATGATTGTTTATTCTGAGTCTGACTGGAATTGGTGAGCTCCCATCAGCACAGGTAGACTTTCTCAGTTATTGTACCCATCATGGTCTTTACCTCTTCTCACTCTTCAACTTTACTTTAGAAGCTCAGTCGAGTGCTTCCATGCGGGTCTCTGTCACTGTTTCCATCGGTTGCTGGATGAAGGTTCTATGCTGATATTTAAGATATTCATCAGTCTGACTACAGGGCAAGTCACTATCAGACTCTCTCTCCTATATTGCTTAAGGTCTTAGCTGGGGTCATCCTTGTGGATTCCCGGGAATTTCTGTAGAACCAGTATTCTTTCTAACCCTATAATGGCTCCCTCAATCAAAATATCAGAGTTATGGATGTACCTGCATATCTGCATAAATAAGAATACACACACATATGTGCGCCCGTGCGCGTGCATGCACACACACACACACACACACACTTACTGACTTACACATACAGAATAATTCTCATAGTGGGAAAGCTGAAAAATAGTGAATGACCAATCTAAGGATTCTGTGGTATTAATCATATTTAACTCTTAAGCTTATGAGTTCTAAAATATGTGTGCTGTGTGGTGAACTGTGTGTGTGTGTGTGTGTGGGTGTGTGCTCCAGCATATTCTTAGAGCCTCTAGTTTTCTAGACATTTTGTGTTTATGTTGGATGGTTAGTTTCCAGTATAATTTGGAATAATAATGGGTAACAATATATTCACTGAAGGGTAAGTGTCACCCACATACAGTGATGAAAATTATGTTTTTTATTTGCATGCTTGTCTTACAGAGAGAGTGACTGAGAAGTGGGTAATAGAAACATTTTATACATAGATCTTACTTGTGTTCTTGTTTTCTGCTGTACATAATACTTCTCTAAATACCTGGAATTTGTAAGCCATAATGCTTTCCATATCAACAGGCTTCATAGACTCTATTCTTAAGTCCCCCATATATATAATTTTGGTTCTATTGTTTATTATTAGAGTGATAATGGGCAACAGAAGACTTGTGAGTCATTCTGTTATTTTTGAGCCAAGGAAAAATAATACACATTCAAAACTTGCACTGTTAGACTTATAAAATAGAAGTATGTTTCTTCCCAGGGAGACACAAGGAAGCAAACCCTGTTCAGTCTTGAACAATGTTATCTAATTCCTGCATACAACAAGTTTTTAGGTTTTATATTAGAATTTCACATGTATACTTTTTGTAGTGTTATGGATTGAACACAGTATCTCATCCCTGCAAGTAAAGTTCTTTGCCAGTAGAGCCATGCTGATTTTTTTCTATTTCTTACTCACACACATTATTTAGGTGTGAGGTTTTCGCACCTAAAGTATTTTCTTGAAATTAAAGTAGTTGTTATTATTTTGCTGAAGTATTTGTCAAGGGTCAGATGAGATTAGGTCAAGGGGAGACTGAGGTACAATTTCATACAAAAATAAGAATAAGTATTATGGGAATGCATATCAACATTCAGAAAAATAAGCTTAATGTGATCCTATCACAATCTATAGACAAAGCTTTGAATCATAAATAGTAAATGAAGAGTGGATCCAAGTTAATGCTGAATAAATAAGATTCTATGCATTAATAAGGAAATAGAAAAAGGTAAGAAAAAAATAAAGAATTGTTTTAAAGAAAACAGCAAAGCATAAGAAAAAACAGGAAGAAGTATAGATTCCATTGGAAATGACAGAGAATGGAAATTTATTGAGCATGTCTAGCACCAGATAAAACAGAGAAAAAACCAACATAAAAATCAAATCTGTAAAATGAAGGAAAACAAAATGGGTAAGGATAAGAAAGAACAAGGGATATTATTGAAGAAAATAAATATATTAGGTAATTTAATCTTTGAAAAATAAGAAATAAAAAGGAAGTATAAGTTAAACTAATATATTTCTTAAAAATATTTATAATTCATGTAAAATAATTAGGTCAAACAACACGATTCAAAATTCTCTATGTAAAGTATTCTTTCTTATTTTCAATCATTTTTCATAAATGTTTCTACATGTATACAATGAATCTTGGCAATATTCATCCTCCATTTCCCCCACATTGTGCCTCAGCCCTCTTCAAAATACCTCTCGTTTATATCCACACCATATGGCTTTTGGATTGGCTATATACAATCACATTCATCAAATGCTACCTATATGCACATTTACATGTTCTCCACTAGAATAGCAGCTTCCCTTGAAACAGAGAAAATTTACCCTCCTTCCCTCCCTCAGCAGCCCATTATTGTCACTAGCTTTGGTACTAGAGAAGGGCACAGAGAACAGAGTTTAAAAATTAAAATGGAAGCTACATAGGGATAAATTATTACATTTAAAATGGGGACAATAAAATCTTAACAGTCACAACTGCCAGAGCAGAAAATTTCAGCAGTTGATGATATCCCCTTGGAATTTTTAGTATAATTAATTTTTATATGTGAATCACAAATTTTAAAATTGACATATATAGTAACAAATTGTTTGGGTATTTCACAAGTGATATGCATTTCTTGGTAGTTTGACAACTTTGATTTGACATGCTTCAATAAAATCTTACTACAGGGGGAAGGTGATTCATCCATGTCTTATTTGAAAGAGCACACAGTATAGTATTTTTGTAGAACAGTCACAAATTGAAAGACAACACGGTTTCAATAATGAAGGTGAAACATTTTCAGCTTTTCTCTTCAGAATGCCAAGAGGACATTTATATAAGTGCTTTTAAATAGGTCAATATCAATGTGTCAAAGAAACCCACAATGAAATGTATATTTCGTGCAGTTTGCTCTTCTTTTATTTTATTTACTTTTTGAAAACAATCTTTTTTCATTTTATATACATTCCTATTTCCCACTCCCTCCCCTCCACCCACTCCTCCTATCTTACCCCTACCCCATCACCAATCCACTTCTCAGAGAAGATAAGTCTTTCCATGATAAATCAACAGTCTGGCACATCACTTTGAGGAAGGACCAAGGCCCTCCCCCTGATATCTAGGTTGAGCAAGGTATCCCTCCTCAGAGAATGGGCTCCGAGTAGTGCTCTAGGGATAAATCTGGTTCCACTGCCAGTGTACCCACAGACTACCCCAGCCATACAACTGTGTACCACATTCAGAGCATCTAATTTCTTTCTATGAGGCTTCTCCTGCTGTCAGTCCAGAGTCAGTGAGGTCCCACTAGCTCAATAATGTATGTACTCACTCATAAGTAGATTTTAGATGTAAAACAAAGGATAACCAGTCTATACTCAATAACACCAGAGAATCTAGGTAACAAGAAGGACCCTACTAGAGACATACATGGATGACTCTGGAGAGGGGAAGTAGACAAGATCTCCTGGGAAAATTGGGAGCATTGGATGAGGGATGCAGGGAAGGGAAAAGAGAACATGAGGGAATAGGATGGTTGAGAAAGAGGAAAGATAGAGAAGAAGAGCAAAGAAAGAGATATCTTGAGGGAGACTTCATGGGGCTAGTAAAACACCTGGCATCAGGGAAACTCTCAGGAACCCACAAAGATGACCCCAGATAAGACCATAGGCAATAGTGTAGAGAGTGCCTGAAGTGGTCTTTTCCTGCAATCATATTGATGACTAACTTAATTGTCATCATAGAACCTTCATTCAACACCTGATGGAAGCAAATGCAGAGATCAACAGCTAGCGCTGTGCCAGGCTCCCAGAGCTCAGTCAATGAGAGGGAGGAGGAATATTATAAGCAAAAGAATCACGATCATAATGGGGATATCTACAGAAACACATGCAATTGCTATTATTCCCCCTTTTTAGTATTAAGGCAATTTGAAAAGATATCCATGATTATTATTGTAAGTACTTTTTAAAAGACAAAGAAATATAATATCAACTTGGACTATCTCATTTAAATGTTTCTTAGCAAGAAGTGTATTTATCTTTATGTTTTGATTATATATTTCTGTATATTTTCAGTTTTTTCTTATTGTACCTTGGACTGTTATTCATTATGAAAGATCATTAAATATGCAAAAATAAACTTAACGATGTGCCTTATCCTGAGGAGTGGATGGAGGGTGAGGGTAGGTGGAGGGAATAAGAGGAGGAGAGGGAGTAGAGACTGAGTTTGATATGTAAAATAAAAAAGATAGTTTATTTTCTTTAAAAAATAAAATAAAATTTTTAGAAAAGCTTAAGTATTTAGCCATAGAGGTTTGGGCAAATACAAACATTTATTTTATTTCATCAAAAAGAATGGATAACTTTATCAACAAAGAAATATTTTGGTAATTATACAACTAAAACATGCCTTTCTCTTTATGAATTATTTGGTTTCTATATTGCCACATTAAATTCTTGAAAAAACTGTCCAAAATAATAATAAAGAATTTTATAACAACTATCATAAATAAATATACATTCTATTTTTGTATCTAAACTATGGATATATTAGCACATTTCAAACCTTTTCATTTTATTTGCTAATGAGCAAATTCTGTACGACATCCTTTTTTCATAGAGCTATTTGAATGCATTTGCATTCATTTGAAGTTGAACTTCAAATAGTTTATAGTAGATTTTATCTGAACATATGTATTCTTTCTTTTCTGCAAATAGATCTCTATTTCAAATAGATATTTAGTTGCTGCTAAGATGAAATTATTGTTCCAATTAATATGTTAGTTTATTGAAAAATAGCATACCCATGTGTTTTATAAAAAACTACTATTTTCTTCATCACTGTAAGCTGTAAACACAGTATTTAAGAAGTAATTCCATATAATTACAATTTTTTCAGTAAATTACTCCTTTTAACATATAAGTAATACATAGATGTTTAAATCGGGCTACTTACATTTTCCAATTAGTTTTTAATATAAACAAATGTGCTTGCTCTTAAATACTTCAGTGCTCTGAAATTCTTTTCTTTTATCCCTGTTTAATCTAGCACATCTTACACAGAAGTTTAGACCTGTTATGTAAGGAAAATGAGAAGTTGCCTAAAGAACAGAGCCTTTTCTCATTCCAGTTCACATCATGCTTGTGAATTTTAATAAAGCCCAGCGCCTTAAGTTGTTAATATATTCCTAGAAGAATGAGATAAATACTTTCCCAAAAGTAATACACTGTCATTTGTATCAGGAACCAACCCACAGCTCTGGTATAATATACATTTTCTCTGCAAGTACGTGTCCAACAATATTACATTTTTAAAAATTACAGTAGAATATAGGAACTAAAAGGACAGTTGTTTTTTATTCAATTTCCAAGGACTTAATATAGAGGTATAATAAACAATTCAAGTGACTAATATTGATAAAGCAAACAGACTCATATCTGCTATAGACATAAGACAATCTGAACTATTGAACCAAACTATTCATTGGAAATGCACTGAAATATACTGGGATAATTTCTAAAAATAGTTTAGTGAGTAAAGAATATTCATATGGAACTTTTCAAGATATGCAGAAAACACTCAAATTGGAAAGTGAGCTTCAAAATGAGAGATTTCTGTCCTCGTAACATACTTAAATCTAAAAATACTATAATTTTTCCAGTACCTAAGATTAGAAACATATAAGTCACCATTTGAGGTCCATCCAAGCTTTAAGACTATAAGGGGCATCATAAGCATATTCAGCTGGATTTCACTTTCCATGAACCCCAATCATGAGCTTAAATAACCTTTTCTCCCCTACCTTATTTAGTATCATATGTTCTAATAAAACAATAGAAAATAAACTTATAGTTTTATTTTTTACCTACATATTTAAATATGTAAATTATGCAAAAATGTAAGTAAAATATACCTGATGAAGGAACTTACAAAGTTAAAAACCCTAGTTTAGAAGTTGGGAGAAAATATAAAGAAGAATTTGAGCAGTTAAAATGAAAAGAGGATTTTCTTGTGATGTTTTTGATCCCTCTGAGTCCCACAATTCTTCCTTCCTCTTCCACAGGATTCGCCAAACCCCACCAAATGTTTGGCTGTGGGTCTCTGTGTTTTTTTGTGTTTTTTTCATCATTAGAAATAATTCCATTGAGATTTTTTTTAAATTGCCAGTTGTGATTGATTCTATGATTGTTCTCTGGGTCACAATATAATTCACTGCATCAACTAATATTGATAATAAGAACTCAGTGGCTGAATCACCAATAAGAAAAGTTGCATGGGTCTGACATAGGGTGATGGCACATATGATACAGTTGTATAGTTTGGTCTTCTTGTGAGACTCCTAACAGTGGAAGCAGGAGCATCTCTTACTCTGTTTTCTGTTTATTGGACCCTTCCTTCCGACAGGTTAGCCTTGTCCAGCTTTATTAGGACAGGAGGATCCTTGTCTTCTTGCAACTTGATATGCCATGGGTGGCTGTTATGCTGTTTGCCCTTTTCTGAAGAGCAAAGAAAAGAAGATGGATGAGAGAAAGAGGAGATGGGGAAAGGGTGGGATTGGAGGAAATGAGAGAGGGAGAGGAAACAGTAATCGATTATAAGAAGTGAATTAATTTTAATAAGTAAAGAAAAAAGAATGGAAGGAGGAAACTGTAATTCAGAATTTAAAGTATGAGAACAACATTCCTACATCCTCTATATATTAGGAAAAACTTAAAATGAGGCATAGAAAATTTAATACTGAATTTTTTTTGAAGCTTGAAAACATGTGTTCTGGACATTGGAAACTCTACCAAATAACTTGAAGAAACTAGAATCAGTTTAGCATAGAAAAATGTCAGCAAACTACAAAAAGGTGTCCTTCTCTTCAAACAGCTAAATATATTTATGAAAATATAGCATGCTGCCTGATTATGAAATAGTGCATTTGTTGGATAAATTGGGGGGACTAGACAATGATGTTAAATTTGCCCTTTCTTTTAAAATTGTAGTGAGAGTCTTAGCATACTTTTTCTGTATAAAATATATGGGTATTTATTTTATTTTTATTTTTGAGATTGTAATTACAGTATTTCTCTCATACTCATTTTTTTCTCCAAATCCTCCCTTATAACTTTGTCCATTCTCTTTCCAATTTTCCTTTTTCTTTCATTGTTATTCTTATTGAATTTTGACTGAGTATACATACATATATATATATATTATGTCTATATATTTTATATATGTGTGTATGTTATGTAAAATACTCTAACAAATATTAAAACATCCATATACACACAAATATTACTAGATCATGGCTTTATGAGTTTTTCTCTTTCCACTTCAGTATCTCAACTGGTATTGTCCTTATTCAGCTCATTCAGACAGTATCTTAATGCCTAAACAATGCCTGAAAAAGGATAATTATAGACCTATTAATGTGGAAGGAGGGAAACAGAAATTTCAACCCTGTGCAAAGAATGACAGACAATTAAGGAATAAATAGTAAATATATCCTGAGAGAAGAACATACTTATGGGAACCTAATAACAAACATTCAGCCTTAAAATATTATTTATTTATTCATTCTACTCGAATTATATCCTGACTGCCTTGAAATCTAATACATACAAATAACATTAGAGTGACTGAAAAAATATAAACATGTATTGGATTGTTTATCTACTATCTAGTGGTCTTGGGTGCTAAATTCCACTCCAACTTGTAACACACATTCAAAACAAACTTCACTGCCATGAGTCAGGTTTCCTTCATGGGAATCTGAAATACAGCTGTTCTTAATTTCTGTCAGATATGTTATAGTGAATGATGGATCTGAAAGTTTGGTCTTCTTCAATCATTTTCTCCCTCTGCATTTTGCTCTGGGGAAGAAGTACTTGATACTAAAGTAATGAAATTTTCAACAGTGTTGACCAAGTATATTCTGAAAGCCCTGTCAAATGTAATGCTATTATGAAAATAATATTCTTAAAAGGGACAATAGAATATACAGAAAACTTGATTTTTGTTAGAAATAATGATGTCAATAGATAATGTTATGAAGATATTTCACCGACACATTCTAAAACCAATTATATAAAGGATGATGAAAGACTATAATAATATTTAAACATTAATACAGGAGTGTGAAGACACATTAAACTAAAACATTTCTACAATCAAATCCTTCATAAACGTTCAAGTACAGATCCTTAAGTATTAACAAATGTAAATTAGCAGTGTTTCTAATGTGATCAACATCACAAATACTGAAGATTTATATTAAAGATGCTGGGTGTTACTTTTGTAGGAACAGATTATATGATATCCACAGTAAGGTACTTACTTAATAGATCGTGAAAAATAAGTTAAGTTAAAAGAAGTCATGCAGGAATTTCCTCCCAGTAGAAATATTATCTCTTAGTGGAGACTCATTCTGACTCAAGGAGCAAACAAAACTTACAAGGCTCAGGAAGTAAACAGCTTCCAATGGTTTGAGACTCACATGGGCCTTCTCCATGGCAACACCTGAAGAAAAAAAAGGAAACATAGTGCTGTGTGGAGGAAAAAAGGGCCTCTACTGAAAAGGCAAGTCATACAACAGGCTTCAGGAGCAAGTTTTTTTTTTTAAGTAAGTTCTCATCCTTGCTAGACAGGGCTTTAATTTAAGGAAACTGACAGTGAGTCAATAATGCTCTTGTAAGTAGCCTTCATAAATCCACTTCTACACTAAGCTAAACATGCGTAGGACTTTTATATATGCTCTGTCTTGGTGCCATATCTTGGTAAATAGGAAATTGTTTAAATCTCCCAAGGAAAGTTAATACAACAAAGGTTATTCTAAGAAACTAAAAATTAATTTTAAATTAACTGAAGGTGATTTATTTGTAAAAGGAACATAAATGGATTCTTTTCTTGATATATTTGTATGTATCTATTTCATATAAGAAAAGTATTCTTCATGATATAGAATGGTCCCTCTATGTGATATACACAATATAGCCCTTGAATAAATAAATAAATGTAAATGCTTCATATACATTCAAATAGAGATAATTGAAGCTTAGAAATGGAAGATTAATGTATGATTGTCTGTGTGAGAAGAGAAAAATGAGAAATATGAGGCCTTTATGCTTGTACCGTTTATTATTGCCAATGTCAGCACACATTTCTTAACCACAGCATCTTCTGAATAGAATTTAGAACAATACCCTTAATGGGGAGGATACCAGTGTATATGTATTTCTGACACTGTATTTAATATCTTTAGATTATACACAATCTGTCCAGTTTGCATGTAATATTTATCTTGGCAAGTCTTTTTTCTATTGTGTTCACTGTTGCCATTTAGTTATTTCAAGAACATTTCACATATTTTCAAAGAATAATTAGGCAGTAAACAACAATTTCATGATGATAAAGACCTTTCTTATTAAGTTAAGTGAAACTCAAGGGGATAACACCTATGACAAAGAGCTTATAAAATTCTTTATTTCACAAAATAATTATGATCTATAATGTAAGATGTAGATAGATTTCCCAATAGTAATTTCAGATATAAATATTTTCTTCTATGCTTCTCTGAAGGGGCATTTGGAATATAAAATAGACTAATTGCTTACTGCTAGGAGGAGAATATTCATCATAAATTCTCTTTTACTATGTTCAATTAGGTCATAAGAGAAAAAAGAAAGAGTAGAATCTTGCTAGTTCAAAACATTCACATTAGGTTATTTATTTTCCCCCTTCAACCTTTAGTCAGCCAAGAATACAGCACTTATCCCCTTCTAGTGTATCATTGTGTTTTTTTCTTTCCTGTTTCTATAATGGGAATAAAGAAGACTTTTTATATTTCATATTTGGGTCATATCATGAATTTTACACACTGTTCTCTTTCAATGGTATTCTCTTCTCAAAAGAGAAAATATATTTTCACTTATAAAAGTAACTCATAATTTGGCATCAGAGTCATCCAACACTAAGGCAGGTTCTCCTCTGTAACATAAGAAATGTGTGCACTTTTAATTCATTAACACCAGCAGAAAGGGTGAATTTTCTTGACTTAGTATAGTGTTTTCAAATGGAATATGATGTAATCCACAAAAAAAGGTTGGAAGTTCTATTTTTCTGCTTTGTTCCCAATATTTGACGTATAAGTAATTGACGTTAATATTTTTCTCTTTTCAAAAAGTAGTCAATACTATACTGACTATGTATCTGTGATATTGTGTATCAACCCAGACACAGAAATTTTTACACCTGTAGTTTATCTCCTGATACAATCATAAAAGTAAAATGTTATCAAAATTCACGACAAAAAAAACATTCACGACAAAAAGCAATAATTTATTTGCTTTTTGAAATGGAAAACATGCTCAAATATGTAACTTTGATTTCTTTTAGTTAAATGAACATGATCACCTAAAACATCTAAATTAAACCCTGTTTTGATTTTAAATAGTTACCATTAAGAAGCTAAAAGTCAATATGCAGTTATTATTTTCCTTTTGATTTTATTTTTTATTCATTTTTTTGTTATTTTTGAGAAGTGTTTTACTTATTTAAGTGTCTAGTATCACACAAATAGGTTGGAATGATCATCATAGCTCAGCGTTCTGAATCAGTAGAACATCATACCACGTCAAGAGGTAAATCTTAGTAATTTTAGTTTTAGGAAAATCAAAATTTATTGACATTAACATCTTTCAAGTAGTGAAAAAGATGTAGATGCAGGACTGTAGAAAAAGGTGAGCATGATTTGCTAATTCATTATTTAGTTTGCAATTCTCTGTAAGATTGAATAGCACATTAGTATCATGGATTTTTTTCAATATTTTTATTCATTTTGCATACCAACCAGTTTCCTCTCCCACACCTTCTTCTGCTTGCCACCCCCCGCCGCCCCCGTGCCCAGTGTCTTCCTCTGAATCCATCCCCCATCCATTCCTCTGAAAGGGTAAGGCCTCCCATGGAAAGTCAACAAAGCCTGGCACATTAAGTTGAGGCAGGACTAAGGCCCTCCTCCATGCATCAATACTGAGCAAAGCAACCCACTGAAAGGCCAGAAAAGATTCCTTTTATGTACTGGGCCCTTTTGTGACCTTGAACTATACCCCAGTACCCAGGCAAAGCTGAAGGCTGACACCCCAGACCCCAATATCAACAGAAGGCCACGGGACCCCTCTTGAGGTGAAGTATTAGCTAATGGAGAAACCTAAGTTACACAAAGTTGCTTACTGCAGCCTGTTCCCCAACCCGTAGTCATACAGAGAATGTTGACCCCCCAACTTTTCCTATCAGCTGGGTAATAATAGTTCAAGAAGCCCCTGCAGTTAGTAAAGGGTGAGCAGATGTCTGGAAGATGTAACCAAGGGACTGTTTCTATCCCCCTTAGATAATAATAGTCTATCAGGAACAAACAGCTGAGCTTTACCTCATTTTAACCAATTATGATATAAGATATGTAATTTTGTATTTTGAGACTGTAACCTTGTGACTGTTTTGTGGTTTTTGTCTTATAAACCCCTTACAATAGTAGACTGGTTCCCTCTCCCTCCATCTACTGTGTCAGACTGTGAGGCAGAGGACCTGTGCTAGCCTGTACCTAATAAATAAAAACTTGCCTTTGCATTTTGAAGTGTGGCTCCGTGGTGGTCTTCTTGGGAGTCCTAGACTCAAACACAACACCACCATAAGGAAGAGGCTCCAAAAATCTAGCTAATGCATCAGGTGAAGATACTGGACCCTCTGGCAGGGGCCCCTCAAACACACCTGCTGCAAAATTGTTGCCCACATCAAGAGGGCCAAGTTAGGTCTCATTGTAGGCTTCACAGCCCTCCATCTAGAATTCATGAGTTGTCACCATTTTGGTTCAGCTCTCTCTGTAGATTTCCTATCATGAGTCATGGTCTTGACCCCTTTTGTTCATATAATCCCTCCTTCTTCTCTTTGACACCCTAACATTATAAACCACTGGAAGCAATGTTGGTTGCTCAGTACAAGTCAGTCAGACTCTGAAGCTAAAGTTACCTTATGCATGGCAGGTCAAATATAAAACAATTGGAAGAGCTTGACACTTCCTTCCTGGTGTCTAGGTTTCATAGTCCCAGAAAGTTTTCTGCAGATTTCTTTGGAAAATTTACCAACAGTCTTACTCGGATATGTATATTGTTTATTCTACTACTAACTTGATGGGAAAGTTGTTTCAACTTGTGCTATAGCAGCATAGTATTATAATGGTAACCACAATATTCGAGTTGGATTTGATGCTTTCACTATAGGGCACAATACACATCTGGTACTGTAAACCTTGTCAAAATCCTGTGGCTTGAGAGATCATAGGCCATAGTGGGAAGCTACTACTATTGTTTTCCTGAAGAGTTCTGATATAACTAAACTTATACCACCTCATGGTTAATGTTTGTGGTTTTTGATAGATGCTATTGGCATCTTTGATCAAAGAAAATTCATTTTGCAGTATTCAGTGGTGGCTGTAGAGACTCACAAGTGCGTTATGGGTTGAGACTAAATTGAAGAAGGACGCTTAAAAGAAATCATACACAGCTCAGAATTGAGTATAATAGAAGGTTATTTATTGGGAGGTAGACTCACAGATCACAATCCTCTGCTAAAATGGGGAACAGGAACCCGAATCCAGCAGGCAGGAAAGAAGGCGGATGCATCCTTTTAGCGACAAATATAGTATAAGAGGCCATGCCCAAGTGGGCGGGTAACTTAAAGGCTACTGGTGGTAGGAATTCCTACAGAACTAAATGACTATTGTCTGCTTATTATAAATTAGAATTTGTGTCACCTTCTCCAGAGCTAAGAAAACATGAAAGAATGAGAGAAAGAATGGGATATGTAGTAATGGCTGACAGATTAAAGGTGCTGCCTTTGCAGTGAACTCATTCATTCCTTCGTTTCTCATCAGTTATTTTAACAGCTCATTATTATTCTGCTTATTACTATTATTTCAGTTACAAGGAATCTAATGATATCCTCATACATTTGTAGGCATTACATTCTTGTTCATAAATGCATAAACAGGCACACAGGTATACATGTAATTAAAAGTAAAAGAATGAAAAGATTTATGAGTGAGAAAAAGGGAGGGTAGGTTGTGGAATTCTATTAAGCAGACATAGTCTGATGACAGATATCTTGAACTCTTAAAAACTGTGAATACACGCAGAAGACTGGATCAATTAACATTCCAACATGAGAAGAGCAGCAGAAACTACTTCCATGATAGTTTATGGATAATGTGTTACTAGAGGAAACAGGGCTCCTTAGATCTCATTTGCTCCTATGGTTGCTTGCTAAGTGACAGGTATAGTGGTCAGTATCTCTTCGTGTGTGTGTGTCTGTGTGTGTGTATGTGTGTGTATGTGTGTGTGACTTTAATTCAGTTGCCTTTATTTTTTCCTTTCCTCCACCCAAACCCTCCCATTTGTCCTTTCCCACTCTCTTCAAATTCATAGCCTCTTCTCCACTAATTGCAACTTATTATACATATACAAATTGCAACTTATTATTGCACATATATAATATTGCTAAACATAACCTGTTCAGTGCATATAACATTATTTGTTTACGTGTTTTGAGGGATTTCTTAGTTCTGTTGCCATGAAGAGACACTATGCCTGCAGCAACTTTTATAAGAGAAATCATTTCACTGGGGGCTTGCTTACAGTTTCAGAGGTTATTCCATTGTCATCATGGCAGCATACAGGCAGATGGTGGAATGTAGCTGAGAACTACATCCTGATCCATCAGTAAAGGGAGCAACTCTGGCCTTGGAAAGGGTTTTTGAGCCTTCCAAACCTATCCCCAGTTACACACTTCCTCCAACAACGCAACACCTAATTATTTTAATCATTTCAAATAAAGTCACTAATTGTTGACTAAGAATTTAAATATGTTTGCCTTTGAGGGTTATTCTTATTCAAAAACTAGAGGGGCTAGATCTTTACCAATGGACAGGCAATTGGTGTCTTTTTTCATGGGAAGAACAACCTCTTAGTTTCAAAAGTCAACTTGCCATGAATTAGAATCCCATAGAAAGAGCATATCAGTTGAGTAATTTTGCTTACCAACTTTGTTTGTGGCTATGTCTCTGGTGGGGTATTGTATTGAATGTGTATTGTCAGAGCCACCATTTCTGTGCAGAGTATTGGTCCAGAGCCATAGAGGAGAGAAAAATGTTAGATGAAATGAACAATTAGGAAGTGTGAGGACATCCATTCTTCTCATCCCCTGACTCCAGCTTCCATGCAGTAATGGACAGTAACATGGAATTATAAGCTAAAAATAAACACTTCATTCCCTTACTAGATTTTTAATAAACTTTTTCCTTCATGAAACTGATTTTGTCAGTGTTTTTCATTTTAATGAGTATACAAATAACTTATATAATTGAGGCATGTTTAAAATAATATTATTTTACTTAAGCATTTGTCTACAATTATTTTCTCCTCTTAACAAATATGGGTTCATTATGCAAATCTTGACTATTAAAAGAGATAAAATATATTTCCTTTTACCTATTATAAATTAAAATTCTACCTATTTATAATATTTGAACACAGCTTATTTGAAGCATAAACTGTAAGAATAAATTCTAAAACAAGCATATTCATATAAATATTCCATATATGCTTAGAAAATCTCTAGAATTGAACTGAGATTATACTTTCAAACTACTAACTGGGGATGTCAGGATTTGATGAAACATATCTAGTATATTAATTTATTATTTTTAAATACTAATGATCAACAGTCTTTATGACAGCACAGCAGAGTATCAGACCACCACACTACTGTCCACAGGCTGAGGAGTGCACCTGGGCTTTTAGGGTATCTGCTTTGGTAAAGCTAGATCCTTGAGTAAGCTGCAGCAAGGGATTTCATGAAAAGCCAGCATGAAGCAGAGGCTTTGTTAAAGTAGTATGGCATCTCCAAATGTATGTGTTGACTTTGCAATGGACGGTTTTGATGGTATTTTAAGGCCAGAGGAGGGCAGGATTACTCTACTTTCTGTCCCAGGAAGAAACTGTCCCAGAGGGCCCTGGACTGCTTCCTGGGAAAGAGAATACTATTATAAGATCAGTGATTTTAGAGTTTATAGCTGAGAAAAGAAAAAAGGTATAAATCCTGAACATGACTTATTATATTTTTACATTATTAATTGAAGTATCACTATATAAAACAAGTACTGTCTTTTTAGGCACAAATTACAACAAATATTAATTGTGCTGTAGTTCTGAAATCTCACCTGGCAAAATTCTTTTTAGGCTGAGAAGTGATGGA
>LOJH01003100.1:19589-32120 GCA_001685095.1 Ellobius talpinus | reverse complement strand
GTGTGTGTGTGTGTGTGTGTGTGTGTGTGTGTGTGTGTGCACCTATGGAGGCTGGAAGAGGCTTTGGATCTGCTGGAACTGGAGTTGTATACAGGTGTGCGCTGCCTGGTATGGATGCTGAAAACTGAACCTGGGTTCTCTGCATGAGCAGTAAGCCCTCTTAGCTGTTGAGCCAATTTTTTTTGTTTTGCTTTCATTTTCGTTTTTAAAGGACAGGGTCTTACTATATAGCTCTTGCTGTCCTTGAAGTCACTATGTGGTCCAGCCTGGCCTGAAAGTTACAGATCTGCCAGTCTTGTGCACTGTCACGCCCAGCCTGAATCTACGTCTTAAGGGAAGATGACTTTCAGATGGGAATTCTTAAATCTTCCTCGGACCATCTGCTTCTATGCTTACCCTCCTTGCACCCACCAGGGTTACGTCTTCTTCTGAGTGTTTAGTCTATGAAATATCCTCTCTCCTTTGTATCTTCAACATCTTCCCAGCAGTTCCATCTGCCAATCTGAAAATATTTTATAAATGTGGCAATTTCTTCCATATTAGAAAGTATGTCCTTTGATTTTTGCCTCATTTCTCTCTCTCCTTCAATCATAATCCCTTTTTGTAATGGTGCTGATCTTAGCCAGGACCTAACGAATGCTGTGCAACCTATGAGATGCATCCTGGCCCACAGTGGGTTCGGTTAAAATTCTAAATCTACTGTGAGTCACTGGGGCTTTATTGCCTGCTCTAGAATCTTCAGTCCCCATTTAACCCTGTTTCCCTTTAGCATTTGGCTTGTCACTGTTCATTCCTTTGATAAACTTTCCTTACAAGACAGACGCTCCTGGGTTTTATCCTCCTGTTAGTTTCTACTTCTGCCTGCATGTGACGCGTTGAGACTCTGACCTTAGGATGTGCTCACTACCCTTTCTACATGATATTGTATTCATCCAATTTCTTGTGTGTGTTTGAGATGGGCTCACTTGTAGCACAGATTGGTTTGAACTGTTTGAGATAGGTTGGCCTTGGCCTTGAACTTGTGACAATCTTCATCAGTTCCCAAGTGCTGAGATTACAGGTGTGAGCCATCAGACCTGGCTAATCCTGTGGTTTTTAACTACCCCCTGCTTACCAATGATCCCAGATCAGTGCAAATGATTATTTAACGGCAGTCGCATAGTCTTCCAGTCTCGGACTGAAGAGCATTTACCTCCAATTGATTCTGAAGAAGCTTCTGTTGCTATGACAGCCATACCTCACAAGTATGATCTGATAGCATACATATTAATGTCCCTGGGTCTGAGAAGGAAGGAGACATTTCTATGTAAACATTTGTAGGACTTTAAGCATTACCTTGAAAAATGCATCTTCAGCAAAACCTTTTCTGTGTTGCCCACATCTTGTTCAAAATTATTTCTGAATTAACCACTGAAAGGATGTTATTGACATCATAAATCTTCAATTGCAGTATACTTTGAGAAACTTGCTGAAGTAGTACAGTGATGATTATGCTTAACAACTGATTCTTGGGGAACTGTTTAAGCACTCGGAATCAGCTGGGTACAGTGACAAACACCTGCAATCCCAGCCTTTGGGAGGATGGATGAGGCAGGATGATCAGGAGTTCAAGGTCATGTTTGTTACACAGCAAGCTCTAGGCCAGCCTGGACAATAAAAGAAACAGTAAACACATGTGATCTTTAAAAAGGGCACATAATCACAGAGACATAACCACAGTAGGGACTTTAAAGATAATGTCTCTCAATCTTCCATGAAGCCAGCTTGTGAACCCTAAGGGGGTGTCCAGACTTGATCACTGTGCCCAGGTTTGAGTATCTACTGACAGGTGCTCTCAGAAACGGTTCATGTGCTTTTGTGGGGCAGTGAAGCACTGAACATTAGTCTTTCTACTGAGATAAATGTGCTGTGTCTCCTTGTGTCTTTTTCTACCAACTGCTGATAATTCTGTCCCTTTTTTGACCCCCTAATTCAATGTTTGAGTTAATATCTGACAGTATTGTATTTCCAAGTACTAAATCAAAGTCTATTTCTGGATTTTCTATTATTTTTCTTTGATCTATCTATTCATGAATTATTACCACAACATTCTACTTTCTAAGATTTATTTCATTTCCAAAATTGTGTGTGTGTGTGTGTGTGTGTGTGTGTGTGTGTGTGTGTGAATGCAGGAGCCAGTGGAGTCTAAAAGAGGCCATTGGCTCCCTGGAGCTGGAGTTACAGGCAGTTGTGAGCATGGGTGCTGGAAACTGATCCTGGTTCTCTGAGAGAGCAATAGTGTTTCGTTTTAAGATCTCCTGAGTAAATTGGGAGCATGGGGACCTTGGGAGGGTTGAAGGGGGGAGGGGAGAGGCAGGGAGGGGAGCAGAGAAAAATGTAGAGCTCAATAAATATCGATAAGAAAAGAAAAGAAAAAAATAGCATTTGGTCTTAACTTCTGAGTCATCTCTCCAGCACTACACCACAGTGTTTTATTACAGATGTTTTAGTATCCAATAGGATGAAGCTTTCCTCACTTATTTTTTTCAGCATTTCTCTATAATCTAGATCTAGAAAAATGATATTTTAAAAAACTAGGATAGTGTTAAATTTATATATTAACCCAGAAAGACAACTTTCTAATGTTGAATTGTCCTTTCCAAGAACATGGGGTATAATGTGTACTTTTATGCTTGTAAATGTTAAATATGGTAAGCTTTGTGAGGACAGGAATCATTCTTACCACCGTTTGTGTTTTTTTTATTTTAAAAGATTTTACTTTTTATCTTATTATGTGTAGGTTTGTGCACATGAGTGTAGGTACCTGGAGGACCATCAGATCTCCCTGGAGCTGTAGCTCCTTCTGGTGATGAACTACCTGACATGGTGCCAGGAGTAGTATGTGTTGCTAGCCACTGAGCCATCTCTTTACCCCCTCCACTCCTTTGTGTTCTTATTGATAGCAGAATACTCGGTTGTGGGATTAGTGCTCATTTACTATGAAACTGCTAATCTATATCTATATCTATCTATCTATCTATCTATATGAATTACAATTATAATACTGTTACATTGCACAGGAAGCTACAAAAATTTATCTTGACCCAGAAAAACCTTTTATTGGTGGTGATGATGATGATGAAATTGAGATTAAGAAGCCTGAAATTCAAGAAAAGGAGGAAGAAGTAGAAGTATCAGAACAGGTAAGATTATTTTCTGGGCATAGTAATGGGTGCCTACCATCTCAGCTGCCTGGGAGACTGACACAGGAGATCACTTGAACCTAGGAGTTCAAGACCTGGCAACACAGCGAGACCTTGTCTCAAAACAAAACAAAATCAAACAGATAAGTGACCGGGAAGCCAAGCAAAAGTGATGTGTGATTATTTAGCATTGGTTTTCCCTCTCCTTTATCTGCCTTTGCCTTTCCTGCTGTGCTAAGTTTCTGTGTTAGTCAGGGGTTCTATAGGAACAGAGCTTATAAAATGGATATATATAGGCTTTTTTATAAAGATGGAAAAATAAGAGTCATATATATTCTATGGTTAAGAGTTAGGATTAGGGATATATATATATCCTATTTTTCCATCTTGACTTTATAAAAAAAACCTCATTCTCTTCTCTATGTCTCCATAGAAAGTTCATTCTAGGACCATGGTAGACTTAGGTCAGCTCTTGATGGGCTTCTATCTCGCTGCAGAACACATTACTTAGGAGTCTATGGTGGGCTCATCCCATCAGCCTCCTGAAATTTGCTGCTACACTTTATGTGTATGTTCATATATATATGAGACTTATTAGAATGGCTTAGCGTCTGTGTTCCAACAATGGCCATCTACCAGTGGGAGATCTAAGAGTTCAGTAGTAGTCCAGTCATGTATCAGCTGGTCTTCAGTATTCTCTGAAATCCTGAAGAAGGAGGCTCTAATACTGGCCAAGGAATGGACTTGCTAGCAAGAGCAAGAGCAAGCAGGCAAAGAGAGAAACTTGCTTCTTCCATGTCCTTTATATAGGCTACCTGAGAAGGTGTAGCCCAGATTAGAGCTGGCTCTGAAGGCTTGAGAATAGGAGAGCAGGTTGTGCCCTTTTCGTGTTCCATGTAGTAGTGTGAGTGAGGGAAGGATACCCTCCTCCCCTCGCCACCTGTAGCAGGTGGGGGACCTGACCCAGCCCCTCACCAGCTGTAGCACTCAGGAGAACAACAGGCCCTGCACCTTGCCTGGATAGCATGGTAGAGATGACCCTGTAAATAGAGTGTGGGTGAGCCAGCCCTGAGGGGTGAGAGGGGTGTAGCTGGTACCTCCTCCCCTTCACCCCTACCACTTCCAGTTGGCCAAGGAGCTGACCCTCCCTCTTATTAGCTACAACACTTGTCTGGGCAGCACAGTAGAGTTGACCCTGTTTATGGGGGTGTATGGGGTGGTGCGGGTGAACTGCCCCCGAACATGAGCATGAGATATCTGGTCCTGCCGCTCATCTGCCATATGGCAGCATGGATAGAGGAGAGATGCCCTGCTCTCTGCCCCTCTATGCCTGAGGCAGGTGGGAGAGCTGCTCCTGCCCATCACCAGCTACAGCCCTTGGGAGAACAGGCCCTGTATCTAGCCTGGGCAGCACAGTAGAGTTTCCCCTATTGACAGGATACCAGTGAACCACCTGGAGAAGTACATGAGTGCAGGAGATCTGGCCCTGCCCCTCATCTGCCATATGGTGGTATGGGAAGGGGAGAGATGCCTCACCAGACCCTGTCTCCTGTGGTGGGTAGGAGAGATGGCCAATAAGTCATAAGTGTGGGAGGGCTGCCCTGCCCCCTCACCAGCTGCAGCACTCAAGAGGCCAGTAAGGATCCATCATCGATACTGGTAGCAGAAACCACAGGCCTTGAACCAGACCAATGACTCTTTGCAATGAACATTTGCAAGTAAAGATGTACAGATAAAAGGGTTTACTGTGTGACTCAGTGTATCACACTACAGCTTCTGTGATGAGATTTTTCCCTTTTTTTCTTTACTTTTTTCTTCTCTCTTAAATTTTATTCTACTTTGGGAGTGTGTTTCAAGGGCAGAGGGCAGATATGAAGGGACAGGGAAATGAATGAGATCGAGATGCATGATATGAAAGACACAAAGAATAAATAAAAAATGTTAAAAAAAACTGGGTCTTCCTACTTCAAATGATTTAATCAACAAAATCCCAATCACAGATGTATTGGGTATTAGCTGATTCCAGATGGGGTCAAGTTGACAACCAAGAATAGCCGTCACAGTTCTCGAGGGCTGTATGCAGCTCTTTATTTTGATCATAACCATTTTCTCCTGTCCCCGCCCCCATCCCCACTTTGCCTGTGTTTGGAGCAGGCCTTCAAACATTGTCTACGCAATGGAGACAAATAGGAACCTAAGGTTGAGACAGGTCTCTGGGTGACTTGCTCTGCTGTGTAACACATGTCAGCTGGCTAACAAGTCCTTGGTTTTTCCATGCTCTAGGAACCTTCAGTTTCTACAGACAATGAACAAACCATTCGATACATTGGGAGAGATGAAAATATTCATTGCAAACCCCTGTTTGAAGAAGATATATTTTCATCCTGGGTATGTAACTAAAACTCAACTAGGAAATCTTAAAAGCTACTCCTTAATGTTCTTTGAAAACATTATGGGTCTAACTTTTAGTGCCTTTATTTCCTCTCAGGTGGCTCCGGCTTAGTATATTTTGCAGAGTTTTTTTTCTTCTTCTTCTAGCACAAGCTTTAGAAGACTCTTATTTTTCCATATTGACTTTACCAAAAAAAAAACCCCACAACCCCACTCATTCCCTTCTCTATGTCTCCATAGAAAACTCATTCTAGGACCTTGGTAGACTTAGGTCAGCTCTTGATGGGCTTCTATGGCACTGCAGAACACATTGCTTTTGGAGTCTATGGGGGGCTCATCCCATCAGTGTCCTGAAATTTGCTGCTACCCTTTATGTGCACGTCCATGTGTGTATTTTTCTGGGTTGGGAGAGAGGAATCAACGTATGTTATCAAATTTCTCTACCTCCAAATCAGGAGTCTTTCAGTTGTTAGGAGGTGTGAGTCATATGCCTAGGTGGCTGTACATGGGACTGGGGAGCTATGTCAGCATGGTGAAGGATGGTAATTGGAGCATGTAGGTGGAAGTCAGGCCTAGAGGAGAGAGGATTCACAGTGAGTTTATCCAAGGACCTTGTAGGCAATAAACCCCACCAATGGTGGAAAGAACTCAGAGAAGTCGTGTAGGGCACAGTCGGGGTGAGGAGTACATGGGGGATTATAAGCACATTTTCCTGAGTGGAATCCTGTAAGAAGTTTTTGAAATAATTCTTGGCATCTGTCATCACCACTGAGGCAGATTTAAGAAGTGGCAATGCAAACAGAACACAGAGATATAAGGCAAGTTCTTTAAAAAGAAACTACAGAACCGCCAGTCCCAGGCAAAGCTGTTCTTCCTTGAACTTGTTTCCCTGAAGTAAAAATCCTGCTGTTCCATCCAGAGGAGGTGTCGGGACCCAGCTTTGGAGACGGGCAGGAAGCAGAGGGGAGGAGCTAGAAGTCTGTAGCTTGTGGGCAAAGCAGAAAACCAGTTAGGATGGGCCTCACAGCTCTGGGATGCTACCTGTCTCAGTCAGCTTTTATCCCTGTGACGCAATGCCCGAGAAGGCCAACTGAAAGGAAGAAAGATTTGATTGGCTCCTGGCTTCAGCCCATTGTCACTCAGCTTCAATGTGCCAGTGCTGTGGTGATGTGACAGTTTAGTAGGGAGCATGCAGTGGGGCAGCGCCACCTTTCCCAGTGGCAGGAGAAAGGGGGGGAGAGAACAGGTGGGAGAGAGGAAAGAAAAGGAGGATGAGGAAGAGAAAAAGGTGCTTACGTATCCCCTGTAAGGCATGCCAGTGACACGAGCCCCTAAAATCTCTGTCTGTCCTATACTTCATCACCTGGGAACGAGGCCTTTAGTATATGCCCTTTGGGGGGACATTTCAGATCCATTGAGCAACACTACCCTGCCTCTCCTCCCTGGGAAAGGTTACTCTTGCCTCCAGGGATGGCTCAATTCCATCAATTCCGAGAGCCTTTAGCAGCATCCGGGGACCCTCACTGTGTCACAATCATTCCAGCATCTCATTACAGAGCAACCAGCTCAGACTCTGAGATTTCAGTTATGGGGAAGATACGGACGCTTTAAATTCAGCAGGCACTACCAGACAGCTACACTGTCTTAATGCATGTGCTCAGGGCTGCCTGGAGCACAACTACTCTAGCCATCAAGCAGCACACTAGAAACAGGCTGCCTAATGGTCATCTTAAATTCTTGGGTCCTGACTGCCCATAGAGGCATAAGCGTATCACAAATTTTGCTGGATCATATGTGAGTACCCTTAGAAAGGCAAATCAGAAACAGACTTGGGCTCAGCAATATTTTCAACCCAAGATTAGAATTCTCCCCTTGTCCATTATTTGGGCTCAAGGACTGGTATGAATTTTCATATTGTAATACAATATACCCCAGGAATAAATATTAAGAGCAGTGAGTTGCAGGGCGGTGGTGGCACACACCTTTAATCCTAGCACTTGGGAGGCAAAGGTAGGCAGATCTCTGTGAGTTCAATGCCAGCCTGGTCTACACTGGGGTTCCAGGACAGCCAGGGCTTCACTGAGAAATCCTGTCTCCAAAAACAGACAGTGTACGGGCACAGGCAAGAAGAGTCCAATGCACCTTTACGAGCCATGCGTCCATGTTTATCTCTGTCATACAATCGGGGGGAAGAGCAAAAGGAAGCACGGATACGACGTGCTGCAGGAAGTGGCCTGCTTTGCTGCTTCTAAATCAGTATTCAAACCCTAAGCCTACATTTTCTCTGCCCAGCACGATTTATACTTTTAAGCAATTATGTCATCCCTAAGGAATGACAATGATATATATGAAGTGAAATTATTAGCAGCAAATTATTAATAACTGTGAATTACTTTCTTTGATTCGTTAGAGAAACATGTTTACTTAAAGCATTTCCACATTTCCTTTTATTACTGTTTCTCCTACCCTTTTTTCTACACTAACGTCTTTTACATCTGCATGCAGTATGAATAATTTAGAATCTGCTGTGCTATTTGGTTGCAGGCAATGTCTGCTCTTTCGGATGTTATGCTTATGAATAATCATCTACTAGATAAATATGAGGAATAGAAAAGAATATTCTAGATAGTTCCTGAAAACAGACTATTAACTATTGAGACTCTCAGTTCAGTCACTCAGATATTTTCTTTGTCAGAGAGAACCAGCTAGCAAAGGTGTACTGGAGCCGAAGTACCTTGAAGTAGTGGCTATAATTGAGCACATGCAGGAGAAGCTCATGTAAGTAGGAGGTGCCATGACGGTAAGAGGATGAAGACTGTAGGCCAGGAGCTTGGCTGACAATCCACATGTCCTAGCTTGCCTTTGTCCTGCTGGTTTTGGTCCCACTAGTCGGATGAGCGACTGAAAATCTTTGTCTAGAGGCAGTGAACTATGCTGCTGTGGAAAGAAAGCCCCTCCTTAAGCCACCATGGAGATGGGAGCCGGTGTGGAGATTTGCAATGTGTACATTTGTCAGGAAAGGAGCGAGTAGTGATCCAAGTCAGTGGTTTTTTGGGAGAAGACTTAAGGAAAAGAATGGAACTGGGAGAAAGCATTGTGCTTGAGAAAGAAGGTTATACCACCCAGGGTTGGAAGGACAACAGTTAACATGGCTGATGATTGTGTGTATGTGTGCTTGTGTCTCTATCTGTGTGGGTTCAGGTGGTGGCTGATGATTGTGTGTATGTGTGCTTGTGTCTCTATCTGTGTGGGTTCAGGTGGTGGCTGATGATTGTGTGTATGTGTGCTTGTGTCTCTATCTGTGTGGGTCAGGCTTGGCAGCAGTTCTTCCACTCACTGAGCCCTCTCCCCAGTCCTAACATGTACTCTCATAAGGTTAAAGCATAATGTCAAACTGGTTTTCTTGATTGTAAATTCTGTATTTAGAGGTGTTAGAAAAGAAGGGACATTATTGGGTTTTGCTGAGTTCTATCAATAATGTGAAACTAAAATGAACTACTGATGAAGATTCTCTGGCTATTAATGGGGAATTCAAATATAGCAAAGTCAGATCTCATTAAGAAATGAGAACTACATTGTATTTTTTGACAGGGTTTCTCTGGGTAACAGCCCTGGCTGGTCTAGGAATTTTCTTTGTAGAGCAGGGTGGTCTTGAGATCCACTGAGATCCATCTGCCTCTGCCTTCCAAGTGCTAGGATTAAAGGCATGTGTCACCACCATCCAGTGCTATGTTGTATTCTTAAGTGACAGTGTAACTTTAGCTGTCACCTGGAGTAACTCCTAGGCCCTTGATTCTCCATTCACCACCAATGTCCCCATTTCTCTTGATTTACCCTTCAGCCAGGTTCATCTTCTCCCATGGCAGTTTTCACATGAGTTTCTGTGTAAAGGAAGGATATATTTTCACCCTTCTCCGTTCTGTTGTGTTTCCCTGGACTTCATCCTCATCAGACAGATTGACAGCAGAGCCAGACAGGCAGAGGAGAAGTTTGATGAGGTGAATGAAAAGCTTCATCACACTCTCATAAGAAACAGAGATCTGGAGAAGGAATTGGAAGAAATGACCAAGAAAGCCAGAAAGGACTCACGTGTAAGAATAGAAAGCCACAAGGATGGAGAAGAGGAGGAGGAGGAAGAGGAAGAGGAATCTGAACAAAAAGAGGGGAGCCAAGAAGGAGAGGAACACAGACAAGCGAGAAAATCCTCAAAGCGTGCAAAGAAAGGTGAGGCGGCCTTCTGCATTTTATGAAGAAAACTTGACTGCACCACAGCATTTTAGAAGAGCATGAGCTCTTTATATTTATTCATTTATCATGGGAAAGTTCCACACACACAAACACAATACACGTGTGTGCATCCCACCATGTGTGCATGTGCACACAACATACACACAAAATACTAAAGTTTGAAAAAATAAATGGAGAGTGACAGAGGCTGACACCTGATATCAGCCTCTGGCCGCCACACACGCACAGGTGAGTCTCCCTATGCATGTACCACACAAACATGCGTACACCACTCACATATGCATGCATGCACCCTACACATAGACATATACCACACAAACATGCATATACCACTCACATACAAAGAAGTAGCAATAGAGTTTTATAAATATACTTATGAGAAAACATCTGTAAAATCTGATAGTCCATATAGCCATTCCTTTAAAGCTTGCATTTGCTTCTGTCCAATAATTTCATTCTGAAGAAATGATTTGGACATTGTGGTGTGTACCAGTGTCCTAGATACTCAGGAGGCTGAGGCTAGAGCATTGTTTTGATCTCATGAATTTGATACCAGTCTGGGCAAAAGCAAGACACCATCTTAAAAATAAATAACTATGACAGGTAAGATGGCTCAGTGTCTAAAACCACTTAGGCACAATACTAATGACTCAATTTCAGTCCCTAGAACTCATGATAAGGTTGAGAGAGAGAAAGAGCAGACTGTACAAAACTCTTCTCACTCCCACAAGTACACCATAGCACCTACCCTCCTCCCCTCAGTACAGCCTGCAAACAAAGGTGGAGATGACACCCAACCTCTCCGGCTGGATCCCTAAGACAGCCTCTGTCACCTTCCCTTCACAGTTGGTCACCCTTTAATGGACATTCTAGGGAGAGCAGGCTCGGTGATCACAGGCCTCCTTGTCCCCATCCCCGAGGCGCATCTCATATGGTGTGTGTAGGAGGCTGGAGAGCAAGGGCAGGAGATGGCAGAGGGATGTGGGAGTGAACAGACGAGAATACGGAACTCCCTGTTTGAATGTTCTCTTCTTCGTTACTTGCCTTTATCCTTTATCCCAGGACCTAGAAATCAAGGAGTTAACTGGCAACACATAAATGTTGGGAAACTTTCTGAATCTCAATAACCAGTTTAGAGTGACTAGTTGGATTGGACTTACCCAGGTCAAATTAAATTAAAAAACAGATTTTAGAGTTAAGGGCCTTTAGTGCATATAAGACACCAGTCACTAACAATATTCTGTTTTTGTCTTTTTAGAAGCACAGTCCAGGGATGATCCTTCTAGGCCTGGAAGCCGAACTAAATCTAAGCCCAAACCCAAATAGCTTCCTTAAGAGCCTGGGGTCACAGTGGCCGTGCCCCTGAACATGCGTAGATATTGCTGAACTGTGGAGATGGCAACACAGCTCACATGAACAGACTCCCTAGCAACAGCCATTAGAAAAGCCATGCTATCCAAGCCAAGAAGATGTTTCTTTGGAAGTATGGCAGAGGCCATAAGGATTCATATGTGAGTTTACTTGCCAGATTAAAAACAGTCTATGCAAAAGTGTGTGGGCCTCTTCAGTTGCTTTCCTGAGAGTTCTGAGAAAAGTGTCCATCTCTATGAAGAAAATGCTGCAGCAACTCAGCTCAGATGGAAGGAAACAGGAAGCCTTGTGTTTGCTCAGCCACTTAGATTGCAGCCACAGATTTGAGTTTCCTGATTTCAGGCGCCCTATGATCTCTCTGGTCCTAATAATCCTCTAGCTAGGTGGGGGGAGATGCTCTTAATCCCATTTCTCAGAAAATGAGACTGAGCCCCAGGAAAGTTATCAGTCTTCCTGATTCCACAGATCTGGATGGTGTCAGAATCTGTGCCTGACTGCCCAGCCATGGCTTCCATGGCTTCCATGGCTTTCTGTGTTGCTGGAGGCTCCCCAGAATCTGTGTTCTTTCTTTGACAACCTCATTCATTTGTACTTTCTATGTCCCCGAGTCTATACAGGCACGGAAGATAGTATTTCCTGTAAAAGCACGCTGTGAATGACAAATGGATGCTGAAGCTGTCGCTCTGTAGGGCTCCTTGCTACACGGCCTCTGGCCTGCTTGGGTTTGCATATCTCTCGGGCTTGGTCATTGCTGGGAGGATGGCTGCATTGTTTTGTCCCATATGACTGCTGTCCCTTTGGCTTTCTCTCCTAGACTTTTAGACCTTTGTCTGATTGTTCATCCTGAGAAACCCACTGACTCCAGAGTCCCCAGTCTGGCCACCAGAAGAGTATGAGGGATGGGTTCAACATTGCTTATAGGAGTTACCTATGCCTACTGGAAAGGGTCAATTATACTTTGTGCTTATAAGAAAGAATACATAAAATTCTTCAGACAGTTGGGTGTGTTCATGGCCCAACTGATGGCCAAAGCCAAAGCTGTTGCTTATAGCTTCCACCTGCTAGCCCAGAGCCCTGCTTTCCTTCTTCTGAAAGACATCCCTTGATGACACCAGAAATCTGGGGCTTTTCAGTTCTGCATGATTCTAGAATAATTTTTATCAATTTTCTGTTCCATAGGAATGAATGGGCATTCTCGTACAAATTAGTAGATCCCATCTTTGAACACAAGAACCTTGTCCTAGGGGCTGGAGAGATGGCTCAGTGGTTAAGAGCATTGCCTGCTCTTTTCCAAAGGTCCTGAGTTCAATTCCCAGCAACCACATGGTGGCTCACAACC
>LOJH01003099.1:21259-35374 GCA_001685095.1 Ellobius talpinus | reverse complement strand
GTGTGTGAACAAAAGCTAGATGTAAGAACAACATAATCAAGTAGTTATTATGATAATTTCTCTTTCCAGTTACAATGTTAGGTTTTGGGTTTGTTTTGTTTTGCTTTGTTTTCCCTTCACTGTGTCAACTACCTGAGAAAAGCAATTTTAAAAAGGAAAGATTTATTTGACTTATGGTATAGACATTATAGATCATCCCCATGTAGAGATTTTGGTGAGCAAAATATGTCCCTAGAATGGAGTGGTAGAGGAGGATCAGTTAACAAAGACACAATTTGTAAGAACAAGCCTAAAGTCACTTCTTTATTCTAGCAACCCACTTCTAAAAGTATCAAGAACCTTCCAAAATGGGATCACCATCTACTGACCAATCCTGAAGTATATGTGCCTGTGGGGACAATTCATATTCAAGCTATAATCTAGCACATGATTTTCTATACATGTATCTTTTATGATGTGTTTCTTCAAAAGTCAAAATTGGTTTTAGATTTAAAAAAGCATAACTTACCCAATTCAACAAGAAAACAAACTTACAGATTCACTCCAATTTTTAAGCAAACTGTCCATACATTTTATCTGAATACATTAAGAACTCCATTTATTATATTTGAAATGTGACAATCTCCTCATTCCTCATGTAGTATATTTTATCTTTCATTTTATTGATCAGATAAGGTATGATTATTATTTCTTATCTAATAAAATAAAAACTTCTCTTTTGTAATTTAATTTGTTTTATCTATGTTTATTATCATTTTCCTATGTTTGTAAAGGAGTTTCTGTTTAATTATGTTCATTTATTTATTTAATAATAAATCATAGAGATATAATTTTTCTTTATTAGTAACTATGACCAGAATCTTATGTCTTAGCTTCATAACCAATGATTTCTAATTAAGATAAACATAACCTTTTATTTTTACTTAGAAAAGTGGATTATGATGTACAAAATTTACAACACTTTTGTCTTTAAACTATTTACAAAATACTTTTGTGTCAAATAATGGTGAATATCCATAAAAAGGAACAAGAAATAGGTACTCAGAATAGTTCACACTAGTAACGGATTAGAAACCAAATATTAGACAACGCGACCAGATGTAAACTTGGTGGGTGAGGAAATGGTATCTAGAACATGGAGTCTGAGAGCTCCATACTGAAAAGCAATAGCATGGAGAAGGTCACATGGTCCAGAAAGAATGAAAGAAATATCTATGTGAATATTTAAGAGTTAAAGATGAGGAGCAAATAAAAAAAATGAAGTCAAGACCATGATCCAGAAGAAAATGATTGAACTATACATGCATGACCTTGACAGTAGATGTTTTAGATATCCGCCCTATTGGCCAAGTTTAAAACAGGAGGAAAATCCTTTTGGCCATGTGCCAATTACCTCTTCAAATACCAATGATTTATCTTGAATTCTGTAAAAGAAAAATTTAATAAAAAATTCAGGATCTGGGAGAATAGTTGCACAGACCATGTACAAATATATGTTGTTGATGATGATGATAAACTATCAGCCATCTAGGCATGGCATGATGGAAGGAAGGAATGGGGCACTGAGGGGTAGTCCCAGAAGAGAGAATCAGCTAAGGAATGAGTAACCTCTATCTGAAAGTTTCACAAGAAGCAGAGTTTAATTGGGAACATTAGCTGATGTCTTTACCTCAGATCTCTCTTTTAATAGCTCTTGAGATATCATAATTGCCTCATTTTTCACTGTTCTTCCTTCTAGCTTTTCATTGTACATCCTTCTTTCATTCTCTTTCAAATTCATGGCCACTTTTTCTTTAATTGCATGTGTGCATATACATATATAATACAGATTCTGCAGAATATAGTATATATGTAATTATATCTTTATTGCATGTATATTTTCAGAGCTGATCATTTAGTACTGGATGATCAATTGGTATGCTTTTCCCTGGAGAAGACTATTTCTTCAACTCTCAGCATTCCTTAGCTGGCTGTAGTTCTTTGTCTATATTTGAGGTCTATGCTCGTCCTCTTCTATGTTAGCACATCTACTGTTGTTGTCCTTGTTTAGGTTATATTCATACAGCTTCTGTTGACAGAGGTTTTTGTTCCATCTGATTCTGCAGCCATTCAGTCCCAAAAAGACACACAGAGGCTACATTAATTATAAACTGGTTGCTCTATTAGCTCAGGCTTTCTTAGTAACTAATTCTCACATCTTAAATTAGCTCATAATTCTTGTCTGTGTTAACCTTGTGGCTTGGTACCTTTTATCAGGGAGGCATTCTCATCTTGCTTCCCCTGTGTCTCGGTGATGACTGCAGATGCAGCCTTTCCTCTTCCCATAATT
Organism: Ellobius talpinus; assembly: GCA_001685095.1. Classification (NCBI taxonomy): domain Eukaryota; kingdom Metazoa; phylum Chordata; class Mammalia; order Rodentia; family Cricetidae; genus Ellobius; species Ellobius talpinus. Next base: position 33,045 of record LOJH01003099.1, on the reverse strand, counting down.
CTCCTGTTCTGGTTGCCCCACCTATATGTCTTACCTGATTTCCCTGCCTATACTTCCTGCCTGACTGTTGGCCAATCAGCATTTTATTAAAGCAATACAAGAGACAAATATTTACAGGGTAGAAGACCATTGTCCCACAGCACTCCCCCCTTTTTTCAAAACAAAATCTCTGAATCTAATCTCATTTTTTTAGCTTTTCTCCTGACCATTATCCATAACAATATGTAACCAATACTCTAAACAAAGACAAACATCCATAATCCATTTTTGGGGGAATGTGGGCTTAGTTTTCCAAGGACTTCTTACTGTTTGTTGAGCTAATAATCTTATGGTTATTCTGTGAGGCTTAATCATCTCAGCCAGAAGTCTTGAAGTTGTTCTGGATGCTAGAACTTAGAAATCTGGGGCATCTGTTCCTATCAGAGATTTCTCAGGGGATCTTCTATAAACCTAATTTTTCTTAACCCAGAATGAATCCACAGCCTCTCATTTCCTGTGGAAACAAAAGTAAAACCTCTTTTCCAAATTTTTTGACTTAAATTTTGAAGTCAAGGCATTTTTAAAATATATATGTTGGATTAATCCAGCAGCATTTATAATCAAATGTCTTTTAGCAACTGTTGCTCCTTCCTCAACATCCAAACAATTCAAAGACAACACAATAACATACAGTATCCAGAATCTCTGTGTAAGCTTCATTGATGAGACTTCAAAGATATAGCTTCTGACATTTTGAGCAAAAAATTCTCACAACAAACTTCCTGTAGCACTTGATCTTAAAATCTTTCTGCCCCTTCTCCCATAGCAATTCCTGATCCTTAGGTTCAGGACTCATGTTATAGATGTATCAGTTGGAAATGATCCCCACCACTCTTATTTTTCTACTGCTGTTTTCTGTAGTGGTGTCCATCTCTTGCAAAGAGAAGTTTTCTTAATGAGAGTGAGAACTACACTTGCCCGTGGGTAAAGAGTAAATATCTAAATTGTAGTCAGGCATTATGATGATTCATTTATTATACATTTTGAAGGAAGTATTATAGAGTTTCCCAGTGGGAAACTGGGTGATGTTAATCACTATTAATTTTTTCTGAAGTTCACAATTATGACTTCAGACCCTTGGAAATTTGGTGAACTGAGATAGTCTCTTAGGAACTACCAATTATTCTTTGAAGGCAATTTATCAATAATATTTTATTTAATATTTGAGGATTTTATACCTGTAGGACACAACTATTCTAATTGATTACTATGACAATAAATCTTATTTTAAAACATCTAGATAACTTCTATAGTTATGTGGCAAACTCTTTGAAGAGCACTAACCAGAAGAAAAATGTCTGAGAAGTTTATTAATCTCATTCTGCTCATTGTTAAAATTAATATTTTTAGATCATCACCATAAAATATGACAACTCCCTGCCTCATTCAATAGTCCATTTCCCATAGTCTCATGACAAAGAAAGCACAGCAGCCCATTCTGTCTTCAGGATTATATCCAACTATTCTATACTTCATTTATGCAACACTTTCAGGCTAGAAATAAATCTGCATAAAAATAGTTCCTTGTCTGGGACATGTTAATTTAGCTTGGTCTGTAATTACGAGGAGTTGGTACACCTATATGAGCATCAGAGCTGCTTCTGCAAAAAAGGAGAGACTGCAGCAGTACCAGCAGGGAAAGAGGCTTTTCTCCAAGCAGCAAATTTCCTTGAAACATATTTATTCTCTTGGAGCATATGAAAAAGAAGTAGAATGTCTGGTTCATGTTTAGGTCACTTTATAAGATCTCACATGTAGACTGCCAGTTGTAGCCAATGGTGGCTGCACAGTGAAGCCGCTGGAGATTTTAGTCTTGCCTACACTCATTGTTCTGTCCATCACTCAAAACAAGCTTGTACGGTTGTATTGTAGGATCTCTACTCTGGGAGATCTCATGGGGAGTGGGGACCATTTCCATTTAAATCTAAGAAGCAGAAATATCTTTGGCAAAAATCTGTTTTGAAGACTTAAAAGTATATTATTGCTAATTGCTGAGCAGAAAGCTTTCCAAATTTAATTTCTCTGCAGTGATTTTAGGAAAATTTAAAAAAAATTCTGAAACTTATTTATAGAGGAACATTATAAAATACTATAATCAGCCATAATACATTTTGATACAGGTGTAAAATCAAGAAACTACCTAGTTTGGTAAGTGTATCTATTTTAATGAGGTAACATGTTTTACATCTACAACCATAAGAACAATTACAATCTTTTCAAATTAACTGTTAATAAGTTTTCCTGATCCTTAAGTAAGATCAAGTAAAAAATGGTCATATAAATTAGAGTAAACTGTGAATACACATCTGATTTCACTGGGTTTCATCCAAACCTACAAATCTTCAGAGTTCTTGTATCACCACTCAGGAGTTGGAAATTCCCGACAGGAGCAGCAGGAAGACAAGAGCTGAGTGACTTACAATGCCTAATAGTTGCTGCTCTGGGAAATACTGATGGCAGAGTCAAGCCTGGAGCCAGACAGCTTTTACACATTAGAATCATACACACAAACCATGTCTGTCCAATTTTAAGGGTAGGATAGAAGGTATAGAGTCTAACTTACAGATAACTCCCATGAAGAACCTAATTAAGACCACTTTATCTTCACTAAACCTCAACGGAAATCATTCCAGCTCATCTTTCATTTTCCACAGTATTTTAGGAAACCCTGCATTGCTATTAGCTGTGAAAGTCCTAATGTTATACCTAAGAAAGGCACATGCTTTCTATCTAAGCCAATTAAAAGCTATAAGAAATTATTTGCATTCAAATCTTTTTGTCTAAAGTACAGGTGTCCTTTTTCAAATATGCATGCTAGTTCAAAGCCATAAAACTGCAACTTGGAATCTTATAGAAGGTTAATTTATAAAGAAAATGCTTCATGGGTGATTTGCAAGACCCATCAGTGTTATTGCACATCGTAGTTCATATCTGTAACCCTGGCACTTGGTAAGATGAGACAAAAGACTTCCCAAAGTCCAAGGTCAGTCTGACCTACAGAGTATGTCACACTAGCCAGGATAGCATAGAGAGGCACTGTGTCAGAAAATACAGTTCTCCTTCTGCATCATGCAATTGCCCTCTCTTTAAGTGGGTTAAGTATGATATGCATTGTACAACCGGCTTATATTCGATACTTTAAACTTCCTTTCTCATTCACCAATCAGAGTCACACAGTTCTGACTTTATTACTGATGACATTTTCTAAGGATGACATAAACAGCGATGATTTGTTGGGATTGAAAAGATAGAGGAAAAGTCATCTTTCTGTGAAATATGTAAATTTAGTTTCTCCTTATCTTGCTAGCAGTAGTTACTGATGATCTACTCTGAGCATTTTGTGATTTTCCATTAGATGGCCACAAAATATTGCACAGAAAATTTCTCTACTAGAGCAGAACCAATAGTTTAATCATCAAATGCTACCTTGTTACATTTCTTCATTAACCTTTGAATATCCTTAATGAGTAGTAGTTGAAAAAATGCTATAAAAGAATAAGCAGAATTTATGTTTTTAAAAGCCCACAGAATTAGCATAATATCATAAATATTAAATACAATGAGAAACTCTTTGTAACTTGTGTAAAAGCTGACAGTATACTGGGAAATGTGCCTACTTAAAGTATGATGAAAAAGGTACTTTGCTCATTCAGAACATAGCATCCATTGATGAATGTTGCATGACAGTAATCCCTGCATATGAATTATAGTATGTGCATCAATAATCACAAAAGTACTAAAATGATGTCTCAATTAATATAAGAATTTATAGGGCTGGAAAGATGCCTTATAGGTTATGAGTACCTATTACTCTTATAGAAGTCCTGGCTTCTATTCCCAGTACCCATAGATCCAGGGGATACTGATGCCATCTTCTAGCCACTGGGAACATACCTACACACACCACACACACACACACACACACACACACACACATTTTAAAGAGAATTGAGAAATAATGCAAAAAAATGTTTCTTTAGTTAAATATTATAATGATAAAATGAAGCATACTGGGTATGTTAATCAAACCTTCTTGAATTTAAGTTGTTATAGATATAATGAGACTAATTATCTTAAATAACATGATGATTTCTAAAAATTTCCTCACTATTTATATTTAAATAAGTTTGTTGGCCTATGCACAAAGCAATTTGTCTCCTAAATTGATGTTTAAATTCTTTGAATCTTTTCTGTTTCAAGATACTAGCATTTCAGTGGTAGCCATATAAAAAGTTACAAATGCTATTACTTTCTATTAGATGTATGTTAATGGTACATGTTGATAGGAGTATAGTAAATAACAATATACTATATGAATTTCAATGTGTATATACAGTTGTTATCCGCTAGTCAAATAAAGAGGATTATTCTTTGCCTATGCTTCTTAATTATGTTTGGAGCCTTTTAGAAACTCTGTTTTAGGAAATCATAAAATATTTGCTCACTGGGAAGTAGTCACTCACATGATGTAGAACAAAGAAATTTACTTGTTCTATGTAACTGTGTTTTAGTGCCTGTTGTATTAACTAATATTCTCCCACACCTTCACACCTCCTGTCTCTACTAATCACTATTTTACATTAATTCTAAATAAGAAATTCAGAATATGGCTTTACATCTTCTTGTTTCACTTAAACAGGTGTCCTCTACCGTTATATGTTTTGTTGCAAATGTTTGTATGAATAATATTTCACTGTGTATGTGTATGTTTGCATCTACAATATATATGAATATGGTATTCTTATTGTATATCATGTACTTATGGAAGAACTTTCTGAGTAGGAAATGGATAGTTCAAGAAGCAACAGGAAGAATTAGCAAATGACACTGGATAAAATTAAAATGTTTTTACATAACAGAGAAAAAATATTAACAGAGAAAGGAACCAAAGAAATGTGATAAAATATTTGCTAGCCCTCTGAAAAAGAATTATAATCCAGAACATATAGAGAACTCAATAAATTGATTTCCTGAAGGAATAATAACCTAATTAATAAATGGTCAAAGACTAACTAGATATGTTTCACCTTTAGGAAAGTGTAAATCAAAATTTGAGATTTCATCTTTTTCCAGTCAATGATTAATATCAAGAAAATAAAAATAACCAATGCTGGTAAAGATGGGTGGAAAAGTGAGTCCTTCTACACTAGTGATGATCAAATAGTTTAATCAATATATAAATCAGTACTGAGAATTAGTCCCTAAATAGATTTATAATTAAAGCAAAAGAATCTATTAATTTGAAAAAGAGTGTGGGATGGAAGGTAAATGAAAAGTTTACAGGAAGGGATCAGAGGTGGAAATGATGTAATGATATTGTCATAGCAAATATATATTTAAAATAATATGATCCTGTGGGGACACCATATTCAAATCATAACTTGGTAAGAAAAGAAAACTTTCTTTTAAAATTTGTTTATACTTTCCAAATCTTATTGTTTTTAAATATACTTGAGTCAGCACGGATTCAACACACTGTACAATGCACGATTCACTGTTTATATTCTCTTGATCCTATGGCTGATACAGAAATCAGTGAGGAAAGAAAAACTTGGAATTTGAGAATGAGGAGCTAAGTTAGAATGCCACTTCTTCTACTAGACAGTTTATTGAGCCAAATTTTTCTAATTCAAGAAACAAATATTTATTGATAGATGCTAGTCATAAAACACTTGATCATTCTACTTTGCATATAAAGTTTCCTGAGAGGATTTAATTTCCTTAAGATTACTGATGAAGTACTGTACATCATGTCTGATACACAAACCACATTCCATGCATGATCACAACTGTATCTTTATTATACAAAGAAATTCATTCTTTGTGCAATTATCAATATTAATTTCAACACCCACAAAGAACCTCTTTCCTTTTAGTGACAAACCACCATGATGTGTGTTTTTGGCACAATACATAAAGATATTTAAATTTATTCTGTTTCAGTCTCTTATGTCTTGTTGAACAATGAATCTATAAAATTGCTTTCTACCTGAAAAGTTTAGTTCTCTATATTCTCCCAGAGGGTGTAGCCATATGTTAAAATGATTGAGTTCAAGGTCAAGAGTGTGCTGTTATTAAATAATGTGTACCAATCATGGCATGCTTATCTGACTGCTTATGCTTTTTGGAGAATTAAAATGTCTTTGGCTTTGTATGTGTTTGTAGCAAAGCCCAAGACAGTGAGAAGTGTCTCCTAAGACCCAGTGGTTTTTAGTTCTCTTATGTTCATCCATAGACACACTTAGCTATACTTTGATGATAAGTGTAAAGCCTGAGCCAAGGACAAGACAATGTTACAGATTGGGAAACACTTCTATTGAAAGGAAGAAGCTGTAGCAGGTGGCTAAGTGGCATGTCAAACAAAACAGTTCATACACCGTAAAGTTCAACTGTAGTGCTAACCCTGGGACTGAACAGCTGTGCCCTTTTCTATTGAATTCTCGTAACAACCCGGAAATCAGCCCTAGTGTACCCCAACTCCACCCCTGAGAAAACAGATTGCTCAACTAATAGCTGGCAAATCAATGACTCAGAGAAGTCTATCCAGTTCTTGGGAATTCTTAGCTACTATCTCACATGCTCTCATACTCAAAGGAAGGAGTGTGGTTATAGAAGTCCCTTGTGACCTCCCAGATATGTAATCGGACCATTGAGACAGAAAAGCACTGAAGGAAATTTGAGCTAACACAACACAGGCAGCAATGGACAACTATTTGGGTGAAGGTGAAGTACAAGTCATGGTAATTGTTAATATGTCACTTTTGATATGACAAAGTAAAAAAAGAGCTTCTATTGATAGATTTGTGCTAATTTTTGGCCTTCTTCAGAATAGCTTTTTACTGCACTGGAAATGGTTAAATACAAGAGTCATACTGTGTATGTGTGTGCAGTTTGTGTGTGGTGTTTAAGGTATGTGTGTGTGGTGTGTGTGTGGTATATCTGCATATGTGTGTGTGGTGTGTATGATGTGGTGTGTATGGTATGTCTGTGTGGTGTGTGTGGTATATGTGTATATGTGTGTGTGGTATGTGTATGATTTGGTGTTTATGGTATGTGTGTGTGGTGTGTGTGTGGTATATCTGCATATGTGTGTGGTGTGTATGATGTGGTGTGTATGGTATGTCTGTGTGGTGTGTGTGGTATATGTGTATATGTGTGTGTGGTATGTGTATGATTTGGTGTTTATGGTATGTGTGTGTGGTGTGTGTGTGGTATATCTGCATATGTGTGTGGTGTGTATGATGTGGTGTGTATGGTATGTCTGTGTGGTGTGTGTGGTATATGTGTATATGTGTGTGTGGTGTGTATGATGTGGTGTGTATGGTATGTCTGTGTGGTGTGTGTGTGGTATCTGTGTATATGTGTGTGTGGTGTGTATGATGTGGTGTGTATGGTATGTCTGTGTGGTGTGTGTGTATGATGTGGTGTGTGCATGTTTGGTATGCGTGTGTGTGTAGATGTGCTTGTTAATGCTGTGCTTATGGTGCACAGAAGAGGACATTGGATCCCCTGAAGTTGAAGCTACAGCTAATTGTGAACTGCTCTCCACCATAGTAGATGATCGGAACCAAACTCAATGTGCTCCAAACTTCTAAGCCTTCTCTCCAACACCCCTTCTATATATTGAAAACCCATTATTTGCTTTAGATGCCTTAAATTATCACTTCTTTGTCTCTATAACATGCATATGCTAAGGGAGTCTTGAGTGAATATAATCTTCCTAATGAAGAAATTCTTGGAAAATCTAATGTGGCATTAATTGCAAATACACAAAAGTAACAAAACAATATATGTCTCTTTTCTTGTTGCTCCTTCTGACTACATTTCATAGCACTTTAATACTTGAATTAGAACAAAGAGAAATGTATGTTCTCCATGATACTTTGTAATTGTCTAACTCTTGCTTTAGTCGAGATGAGAAATGAGTAGACTAATCTTCAAAGTGACTCCATTCAGAAAAGTATTTTAAGACCCCTAACTATATTGATGACAAGTGAATCCTCTTAGATATTAAGGACCTTCCCATCACACACCCAGACAAAAGCCTCCATTTAAAAGTATTTAAAACAGAGTCAAATGTCACACAAAACAAATACAGTAACACTTTCATGGATTAAACTCTTATAATGCAAACTTAGGTAAACTTGATTTACTACCTAAGACTCATGTTTGAAAGCTTTTACAGGACACTCATATTTTTTTAAATGAAAATGGTCAGGACAAAGACAAATGTTTGATGTTCTTCTGATCATAGAGCCAAGCTACACAGTTAGAAATATATGTCTTCATGACTACATAGTTTCCTAGGCTAAAAAGATACATTCATTCTTAATCTCCCTTCCTGCTATAAAAAGAATAGATCTGATTTTTATAGTCTCACATGAATTATGCTGTTATATTGTCATATTTCATATCTATTTTCAACTTTTATAAAATTGTAAAAAATATTCTGTAGCATATTTCAAATAATATAGAATACTATTATCATAAGATTTATCTACCAGATTATAAGCATAAATTTTGAACAGAAGTGTGAAACCTTTGTAATGAATAGAAATTTATTTCTCAAGGCAGAAAGTATGAATATAATAAATCCTTTTTCCACTGTTGATTAGTGTAGCCCAAAACATTTAGGGCTTACATATTTCTTTTTTCACGACTCAACATTTACTTAAGCCATTTTTGGAAGTTGATAGGGAATTGATTTTATATTAATTAATTACACATTTATCAGTAACCTCTACAAACATGATTTAAACATATAGATATTATCAGGTACTTATTGCTGATTTGTAAAATTTAAAACGGTTTACTCCATGTGAGTTTCCATTTGTCGAAATTCACGTTTGTTTTAGATTTACTTCTCTATTATATATCTCTGTGTGTGTTTGTATGTGCATGCCATAGTACACATGTGGAGATCAGAGAACAGTGTTAAGGAATCATCTCTCCTCCCACTAAAGGGAATCCCTCGGATTGAACTCAGGTTTGGCAACAGGTGTCTTTCCCCTCTGAGTTTTCTCACCAACCTTAGATAATATCTACTGATTCATTATGTTCTATCACAGAAATAAATTTCAGGAATTGCAAACCCATGAAGCTTTTGAGTTTCTCTTTTATTTCTCCACATTTTCACCAGTATACTTAGTTTATGCTGATATATATATATATATATGTGTGTGTGTGTGTGTGTGTGTGTGTGTGTGTGTGTGTGTGTGTATTTGTAAAAGTGCTATGTAGTTTTTATGTCAACTTGATATAGTTAGGGTAATCTGAAAAGAAGGAGTCTTAAGTGAAGAAAAACGAGTTCCAGAGAACTGGTCTTTACACAAGTCTATTGGGCATTTCCTCACGTTAGTTTGTGTGGGAAGGCCCTTCTCGGTGTGCTGGTGTCACCCTTAGGCAAGTGGTCCTGAAATGTATAAGACAGCATGTTGAGAAAGCCACGGGGGGAGTAAGCTAGTAAGCAAATCCTGCCTGGCCTCTGCTTCAATTCCTGTCTCCAGATTCCTGCCTTGAGTCCCTGCACTGCACTGACAGACTGCAACATGGGAGTTGCTTGCTAAATAAACCCTTTCCTCACCAAGGGTTTTGGCCAAGGTTTTTTTTTCTTTTTTTATCACAACAATAGAAAACAAACTAAGACAGCAGCTAAATGCAAGTATTTATGGTATTTAAAATTCAAAATCTTATAAATATATAATTATTTACTTATGGATGTAATTCAGTGTGTTTGAATTTTTACGTGAAATTTTCCATAAAATTATTTTACTAGTTTGTGTAAGTCCATTTATGTCACATTAAAATAACTAAATTATTCAGTATGTATTTTATAGACTACAGCATGTGCCCTTTTGTTAAGAATGCAAAGAACTGCCAGAGGCCATATGAATAACAGTGATCCATGCTTCCCCTGCAAGCCAAGTTGATGTCTGAGGTCTTTGCTGCTGCCACCTGCTACGGAAAAGGGAGATTTTTTTTGTACTGGTATTGATGATTGTAGGCTCATAACTGAAAATAAGAAACATTGAAACCTTCTGTGACAATCTCTCTCTTTTATGCCTAAACAAATAAATTAATAAATATTAAAATAAGAAAGGAAGAAAGGAAGGAAGGAAGGAAGGAAGGAAGGAAGAGTTTAGACAGGAAGCTGTGGAAAAGAGTTCTTAAAAATTGTGATAAAAATACTGAAGTGTAGCTCTTCACAGTTGATGGTTTCTGGTAGGATTGGGGTGTTGGGGTAAATTCAATTTTCTTTAAAATGTTTGCTACTGGGAGTTTGACTATGTTCCGATTAGTATATGGGCAATACAAATTTGAGTTGGTATTTTTCTTTTCCTTTCTTTGCAGGGAGGGCTGGGGCAGGGGAGGGCAGGAAGGGTGAACCTGTGAGGAATGAGAAGTAACTTGATGGGGGTACATTTTATGAAATTCAAAAAAAATAAAAATATTATGATGGGGAAAATAGGATGCAAATAACTGTTTTCCTGATCATATTTTTCTCCTCGTTCCTTTTAAGAAAAAAAATGGTTATTTCTGTAATAGCAAGTGCTTCTAACTAAACATACATACTTAAATAAATGAATAAGCTTTTTTAAATTCCCTGAACACATATTGAAAGAGTACCATTCTGAAATAAGTTAGAAAGTCCAGAAAGCATGTCAGGTCACAATGAAAAGCTAGACACCAATAACCAGAATAATAGTTGAAGAAGAGAAAGAAGTAAAGAGTGAGCAGAAAGAACCAATGTAGATTCCAAACTTGACATTTCCAGGTACAAACTGAAACTGATTAGGCTCATCTGTCATTATTTCAATGAACCTGTATTTATATTATAAAATTGACCTATCCAAAGATTAATCCCTGAAGACGAAGTATCCAATGAAGTTAATTATAAGTCTCAATCATACTGTGTTCCTATGTGATGAATGAGGAAGACAGGATGGTAGAGACACTGTGGAAATCATCATTTCCCCTACAGTAAAATTATAGGTTTTTAAAAGTTTACTATTGAAACTTTCACATGAACTGCAGAAATAATGTCAACCGATTGATAGCTGCTAAATAAAACCTAAGCCTTGCATTCTGTGAAGAAATTCTGTCGCTGCCTACACAAGTCTTATGATTCAAATAGAATTGGAATGTGTATATTCTGAAAAACAGATGACAAGCTAGAACTGTTTAGGAATCTTGCTAATATTGGGTATAAGAGAGTCAAAAATAAAAACTAATATTTAACAAGCAAGAATACTTTGAAAATCAACATAACCAAAAATGTGAATATTTATTCATCCTTTGATAATTATCTTTTTCTTTCTTTCTTTTAAAGTTATCTACCAAGTTTTGTTTATCTTCACTCTTAGACTATCCCTACCTTTGTGCCTATTGTTATTATATACTGTCAGTACCATCTCATAAAATACTGTGGTTTTTTGTTTGTTTTTCTTATTTCAATTAATAAAACAAACAAACAAACATGGAGAACCTGCTCAGTTTGTGGATGATTCCAACAATATGGAACATTGATCCTATAATCCTGGACCAATCACTTCCTCCTCTCTCCTTTAGGACAGTGTAGTAATGAGGAGAGCTGCAGGCTGCGTCCCACCTGGCTCCCATCTGCCCAGCTAGCTTAGCCCCTGAAATAATAAAACAGAAATCTGTATTAATTAAATTGCTGCCTGGCCCATTAGTTCTAGCCTGTTATTGGCTAACTCTCACATCTTGATTCAACCCATTTCTAATAA
>LOJH01003099.1:0-21238 GCA_001685095.1 Ellobius talpinus | reverse complement strand
ATAATCTGTATGTCACCACAAGGTCGTGGCTTACCAGGAAAGATTCAGCATGTCGGACCTGGCAGCTTCATGGCGGCTCCCTCTGACTCTGCCTTCTCTCTCTGAGCATTCTGTTCTTTCTCCCTGCCTATCTAAGTTTTGCTCTATCAAAAGGCAAAGGCAGTTTTCTTTCTTCAACCCATGAAAGCAACACATAGAAAGAAGACCCTCCTACACCAGGACAGTAAAACACTGTATTAGCTACAGACACAAAGTTAACCTTCATGATACGCTCAGAATTTCTAATGCTTTTGCTTCTGCTACTGCTAGCTCAAGTCCTGCTTCTTCTCTTTACTGGATGATGCATGCTCCTCTTTCTATGATACAGTGGACCATCTTACAAGATGTCCAGCTTAAATTCCTAGAGTAATCTGCTATTTATAACTAGGAAATCTTAATGTGCTCCTCCTTTCTAAATTATTTATCAAAAAATTTGGGAAGTATCTGTACATATGATAAGAAAATAAGAGGAAAATATGTAGGGGGAAGAGGGCATGAAAGTGAGGATAAAAAGGGATAGAGGTGATAAGCTCAAGGTGCCTCATGAAAAGGATATAAACCAATAAAAAGTATTACTCTGAAATAACTGAATATAAACAAAAAAGAATAAGTAAATAAGTACAAATATTTTAAGTGTACATCTTTTTAAAAGAAAAATATTCCTTGTTATTTATGAGGGAGAACATCTACAAGATTATTGGGAAGTCGCTTATTCTACAAAGAGAAATCATACAGAACCCACAAAATGATTCATTAAATTTTTAAAGCAATTACTGTATTCTCAAATGGTGATCTGGGTTGTCCCACCATCTAGTCCCTTCACGGGACCAAATTTATAGTCTACAGAGTTATGTAGTTCTCACTGAAGTATCCAGTTGATCTATGTTCTCTGAATTTCACCTTGGATGCCATTTAACAAAAGCAAAGTCACCCTGTTCTAATTGATTCGCAATTACCCTGGCACCTTAATGTTCACAAAGCTAGCCTTTCCTGCTCACAGTGAATCAAATTTAAAGTAAAATTTATTTCATCAGAGTTGTTTTGGCACAGTGCTGAATAGAAAGTTTTGCTTGTGGAGACTAGCATAGCATTTGAACTAGAACATAATATTTTAAAGGATATAGTTACTAATCAAATAATAATCTATCTTTCTTATTCCCCTTCCCCAGTTGCAATGTATCTTAAAATAAAAGAACCAAAAGACATTTAAAGAACATTGTAACTCACAGCAATAAACTCAAACAACTGTCCGTAAAATTTCACTTGTTTTTCAAAAGTTTTTTTTTCTAGTGGAAGCTACAGAATTCCATTTACTAAATTCACATTACTATATTAGCAAACTGGGAAAGTGAAAAGTTTAGGTTGTGGTTTAAATACTTGGTACATGCAAAAACTTGAAAGAACAGTGGAAATAAAACATCAAATTTGGCATTCAAATGTAACTAAATATCACACATCTCAATGAACCATATCACTAAAATGAAGAATTGAATAGAATATATGTGAATCTAAATAGAAATTCTCAGCTTTGTATCTTCAACTATGTGCTGTAGAGTTCCATCACTATCACTGCCTGTCCCTGCTGGTACAGCAAAGCTAACTTTCTTCTTTCATTCATCTCACTCATTCTCTTCCAATAATCTACATGTAATCTGTTTACTATTTCCTCGCTGTTCTAGCTTAGAAATCTTAACACAATGCCTATCATGTAATGTTCATGAAAATAATTACTTTATGGATAGCTGAATATAAAATTTATTATGTGTTTTCCCATCAGTCTGAGGTCATGTGGAAGTTGCATGTTCAAAATACAAAGCATTGTTTTATCTTTTGATTCTCAGGATGAGGCACAAGAACTGCTATGAGGTCAAGGCCAGCCTGACATCCCTCTAATAAATAGGCACAAGGAGTAGAGTCAAGAGCAGCCATAGAGCAAGATCTACATTCTGGTCTTTGAGTATCCCGTTGGTTGCTCTGTATAACTTTCATAGTAGTTACATCCTAAAAGTTTTAATTTAATTAGTGCTGTGGTACTGAGGTGATATACTATTTACCAGTAATTGTTTAGTAAAATAAGCTTAGAATTATTCACTGTATTGCATATTTTCTATAATAAAGTATTATTCACTGTATTGCATATTTTCTGTAATGAAGTAATTTTATAGAAGGCAAATCAGAATATCATAGGTACAGCCCACTTTAAGGTTCCTATTGTTTTTAAAGCAGGGGAAATTTGGCATTATATAGCAGCATTACTGTGTCTACATTGAGTGGCACCAACTAATCAAAGATATAGGACCAGATTACCCTAGAGAAGGCAGCACACATTGGTGGGTTTACTGTCCTTTTGACAGGAGTGTCAAGGGAGCTCCTGACCTCTTACAACAGAATGTTAGTGGCTGGTGTCTCCTCCACCTTGACAGCCCTAAAGGGAGTAGCTATTAATCTCTGTTTGTAATATTCACATTCGGGTGTGGGGGGGTAAGGATTTCTTCTTAAGCATGGGATAAACATTAACTGTCTAAAACTTCCAGGAGTGTTCCATGTGTCTGAAAGTAAGAGAAGAAGAAAATATAGCAATGGATAAGGAGTTGGTTTGGGGTTTTTGTTTTCGATTTTTGCCACTCTGGAACCAAAATACATGGTTAAAATAGAATGTGGTTTGCAGGGTCAATCAATTTAGCAGTCAGATCTTATTTAGATGGCTGTATATGTGGTGTGAACAATTCACATGCAAATTTTAATGAATATTTTGCATCTATAGGTAGACAGGGGCTAAGAATAGCCTCTAGGGAGTCTCTAGGTTTTCCTTTGCTTCCTTTTATTTATTTTTATTTATTTTATTTTTTTGTAAACCCTATCTTTTTAGGGAGGCTGATCTTTGCTAGGGAGGCTGTTACTCCAGATCTAAAATTGAATCCGTTCATTAGCGCTACATTATTCAGGACTATAAAAAGGAGACGTTTTAACAATCCCAGGCTCAATTAAGCATCAACTGCTATCTTGGCAGAAACCTGGCGTGCATCTTGTTCTCAGGAAGTTTAGATGATGTTATTTACAATTTGTTCCTCAGGGAATGCCCTTTTTAAGAAAAAAAAAGTCTGCTTGCCATCATAACTTATGTACTAAACTCATAATTCTCTACCTGACAGCCCAATTGTACATCCCTCATTTAATTAGATGGCGACACACTGCTGTTTGAATGGCATGCGCTCACTACTGTGGTTTCAAGAAACATGGCAAAGAGGGGACATTTGTGAAATCATGCTATTGAAGCATCAACTCTTCTGAAGATGAACACTGATTTATAAAAAAAACAAGCAGAGTAGATAGTCTCAAAGAGCTCTGAAAATCTAATTGAAATGTGACATTTTCTAAACGGTTATTAAATTTGCAGTTACCCCTATTGCAATTATTAAATTGTTGCTTTCAAAATTGCCCATTATTTTACCTATTTAAGTTTTCTCGCATGGAAACTGTCCATTTGTTTGCCATAACAAGCACAATTCCCTAACTGACTACATAATGTTCCATCTTATAGAAACTGTGCAAACTCAAATCAAGAGGTTTTTAGTTGTTCGTCCAATCATGTCAGTTATATGTGCACCAAGTGATATTTAAGAACGCTGACTAGGGGTGCATTTCCGTCATCAGATTTTATGGCAGAGTCAAACATGGGGTTAAATTTTTAGAATTTAGTTTCAATTCTTTCCATTTGTGCAGATTTTACGTATTGTTCCCTTCCTGTTAGTCTTGCTTTAGTTCATTAGATGCAGTAATACCCCCTTGTCTGTGACAATTTCCATTACTATCTCAAAGGCAGCTATTAAGTCTCATTACAAGAAAAGATTCTAGAAGGATAGTGCGCACGCTCACAGTAAAGACAAGGACAACCGTTCCGTTTTCATTTATTCCTTTGTTCTTCACACACAAATCAATGGAGAAGTCCTCAGCCTGCTTTGCTGCATTTATACTTTGAAACCCTTTGCAAAAGGAAAAACCCGCACAGCTAAATAAATTCTAGTGTTTGGATTGTTTCATTTTCACAAAGCAGAAAAGAAATGGGTCTGCTGTCAGAAATTTACCACGCCTATTATGCTCAAAATCCCATTGTCACGAAATTTAGTAAAGCTTTGCGAGTTTCACCATTTACATAAGTTATTCGTAAGAATTAGCTCTAAGCTATAATGAAGCTAATTAGTAGTTGCTACAGTGAGGCTTTATAAAGTGTTCATTATTACCAACAATACTCCATCATTCCATCAAAATACTTAAAACATTAACTCCTAGACAATTACCTAAACATTCCCATGGAAACTGTATTTGAATAAATTCCAGTCAGTTCTCCATGAAGTAAACTCTTAATGTTTTTTCATCTAAAATGATACATTAAAAATAATTAAATTGGTAAGTCTATTGGTAGCCCCTTTTCCTATTAAAATGTTGATTATTAAATATCAGTATCAGACGAATACAATTCTACTCTTAAAATTAAAATGAAGAATATACATAGGTCAGGACCCCTCCTGCCTTTCTGTAATTCTTAATTTATCTGAAATATTATAATTTCATTTGGAAATTCTGGATGGACTAATATGGATAAAGATTTAAATCATTTATTTTTATTTATGTGTTTAATTATGTAATTTTAATTATGTAATTAACAATTTAATTGTTTAATTTGTATAATTGATTATCTCTCTTCCAATCAATCAATAGGTTCAATTATTAAAATTAATGAATTATGGAAACAAAATGTTTTCATTCACAGCCAGCAGTACTAAGAAGTAATACAACACATGGGATTTTGCTGGGAAATTAAGTGTCAGAACAACTCACAAAACTCTGATATAAACTGATCCTAAAGCTCATCAGTCTGCAAAAGTATGGTTTGCTTTCCTTCTGTTTCAAAACAGTGACGTCATCTAGCTCGTACAGCCAGAACTCTCCACTTCTTCTTCCTCTCTTAGCCTTCAATCAGACTTTTCTTTCCTCTCAGTTTTTGAAAAAAATTCACTGGAGAATAGCTGGCATTTGGTGATTTGCCTTTCAGTGCCCATCAGTCTGTTTTCATCACTCATCCAAAGATGAGATGAGACCTACTCCCGTAGGTCTGCACTTGGGTTTTCATTAACATGTTCAGTGGCCTCAGCTCAACATACTCCTTCATTCCAAGAACTTGTAGATCATTGTGGATGTCAGCTTAAAGTTGTTGAAAGCATTCACTGCTACTACTCTTCTTCCTTAACATTTTCTTATATAGTTAACAAATCTTACAACATTGTAAGATTTCCGTCTCAGCTTTGGTTGTTCCCGGCTCCTGAGCTTCTCAACCTTCCTAACGCTGCAACGTTTTCATCCACTTCCTCGTATTGTGGTTGACCCCACAACATGAAATTATTTCATTGCTATTTCATAATACTTTTGATACTACTATAAATATCTGATATGCAGGATCTTTGATATGTGATGCCAGAGAGGTCACAAATCCCAAATTGAGAATCACTGTCTTATTGCATCCTTTCATCACTGTGACTTCCTCTACTTCTACGCTTGCAGTCTCATTTTGAACTGAAATTTATTCCTGTTTCTGCTTCCTGCTCTGCATCAATGTTTTCAGAATTTTTATTATTTCTTTTATTTCTTGAGATTATAATATAATTATATATTATATAATAATATAATATATAATATTTCCCTTTTCTCCTTCCTCCTTCCAAACCCTCACACAACTCTTCCTTGCTCTTTCAAATTCATGGCCTTTTCTCCATATACCTACATGTATAAACATATAAATTCCTCAGTACAGAAATATAAACTGCTAAGTCTGCATAATGCTACTTGCATGTATGTTTTCAGGGCTGGCCACTTAGTAATAAATAACTAATTCTTGTGCTCTTCCCTGAAGAAGATTATTTTTCCTGCTTTTAGTGTTCTTTAGCTGCCTGTAGTTCTTTTTATATGGATGGGACCTCCTAAGCTTTCCAGTCTATGTTAGTTATTTCCAGTTTCTGGCTATTATGAGTAGAACAGCAAATGCACATGGTTAAGCAAGTGTCTCTGTGGTAGGATGAAGTATCCTTCAGATATATGCCCAAGAGTGTTATAGCTTGATTTTGAGTTAGACTGATTCCTATCTTCCTGAAGAACCATCCCCATGGTTTCCATAGTGGCTATAAAGATTTGGACTCCAACCATCAGTGGACAAGTGTTCCATATCCTCACCAGAATGAACAGTCCCTTGCGTTATTATCTTAGTAATTCTGGCACGTTCTTTTTGTTTCTATTCTGTGGAATAATTTGAGGAGTATTGACATTAACTATTCATTGAAAATCCAGAAATTCTACATTAAGCCCAGCATTTTTGGAAGGGAGGGATTTTTAAAAATTGCTTCTATTTCATTAAGTGGTATAAGCCTTTTTAAGATGGCTTTCTGATCTGGATTTAATTTGGTAAGTAGTTTATATTAAGAAAATCATCCATTTTTTTAGATTTTCCAATTTGGTAGAGGACAGGTCTTTAAAATATTTCCTTATGATCCTATGAATTAGCTTTTCAGTTCTAATTTTGTTGATTTTGATATTTTTCTCTCCAAATTTTAGTTAATTTGGATAAGGCTTTATCAATCTTACTGATTTTCTCAAAGAAACAATTAATTGTTCACTGATTATTTTTTATAGTTCGTTTCGATTTTTATCAATTTCAGCAATGAGTTTGTTTCTTGCAATCTACTACTTCTGAGTGTGATTTCATCTTTTTGTTTTAGAGCTTTCAGGCATTCTGTTCAGTTACGAGTATGAGCTCCCTCCAAGATTGTTCGTTTGTTTTGTTTGTTAAAGTAGAAGCACTTTATTGTGTTACATAAATTAGAATATGTTATGAATTAATTGCCATTCAATTGTAAAAACTCTTTAATTTCTTTCTTAATTTCTGTCTTGATTCATTTTTCATTCTGTAAGTTGTTAGTTCCCATGAGTTTGCAAGCTTTCTAATATTTCTTGATATTGTTGATATCTAGCTTTAATCTGTGGAGGTCAGTTAGGATGCAGGGTGTTATTTCAATTTTTTGGTTTCTGTTGAGACTTGCTTTGTGTCTGAGTATGTGGACAATTTGGAAATACTTTTCATGAGGCACCGAGAAAAAAATATATATTACTTTGTGTTTGGGTGAAATGTTTGGTAAATATCAGTTAGGTCTATTCGCTTTATGATAACAGTTAATTCTATTTTTTTCTGTTTGGTTTTTGTCCAGATGACCAGCCTATTGGTGAGAGTTGAGTATTAAAATCTCCCACCATCAGTATGTAAGGTTAATATGTGATTTAAAATGTAGCAGTGTTTATTTTACTAACTTGAGTGTCCTGTGTTTGGGACATAGCTATTAAGAATTGCAGTGTCCTCTTTTTGGATTTTTTTCTTTTGATATATATGTAGAATCTTCCTTATCTCTTCTGACTGGTGTTAGTTGGAATTTTATTTTGTAAGATAAATATATTGACTTGCTTTTTAGGTTCATTTGCTTGGAATATCTTTTTCCAACCCTTTATTCTAAAGTGATGTCTAACGTTGATGTCAAGTTATGTGCCTAGTATGCGCCAAATGAATGCATCTTGGTTTTGGATACCTTGTTAGTCTGTGTGTTTTATTGGGAAATTGAGACTATTGATGTTGAGATTTATCAATGACTAATAATTATCCCTTTTGTTTTATTGGTATTGGGTGTGTATATGTGTGTTTCTTTTCTTTGATTTGAGCATTTAGTATTATTTATTCCTTGTGGTTTTTCTTGGTTAAGCTTAACATTTTTAGGCTAGAATTTTCCTTCTAGCAACTTCTATAGGGTTGGAATTGCAGGTTGATATTGATTAAATTTGATTTTATCATGGAATGTCTTATTTTTCTCCATCTATTATGTTTGAAAGTTTTGCTGAATATAGTAGTCTGGACTGGTAACTGTAGCATTTTACAGTCTGCAACGTATGTGTGCAGGACCTTCTGCTGTTTAGAGTCCCCACTGAGAAGCTCTGTCGTTATAATAGGTTTGCCTCTATATGTTACATTGTCTTTGTTCTTGCAGTTTGTAATATTCTTTTGTTGTTATTGTATACATTTAATATTTTGATTATTATGTGGTGAGGAAAATTTCTTTTGTGGTCCATTCTATTCGGTTTTCTGTAAGCTTCTTGTGTTTTGATAGGAATCTCCTTCTTTAGATTAGGGAATTTTTCTTCTATGATTTAATTAAAAACATTTTTCTGTGACTTTGAGCTGGGTTTCTTCTCCTTCATCTATTTCTACTGTTCTTAGATTTTTGTCTTTTCACAGTGTTCCAGATTTCCCAGATGTTTTGTGCCAGGAGATTTTTTTAGATTTAACATCTTCTTTGACTAAGATATCTGTTTCTTCAATTTTGTCTTCAATACTCTTCCATCTCCTGATTCTGTTGGTAAGGCTTACCTTGGAGGTTCTTGTTTGAGTTCATAATTTTTTCAGTTCTGTATTTCCTTTATTTGGGGTTTTATTGATTGATTTTATTTCCTTTTTCAGATATTGAACTGTTTATTCATAACTTTCCACTCTTTATTTGTGTTTTCATAAATTTTAGATAGATTTATTTTTTTTAATCTTTAAGGACCTTTTTCATATTCATAAAGACAATTGCAATGGTAGGGTGGCTGAGCCATGGTGGAGACATATTATTCTGGTTGTTATTGACTATGTTTCTATGGGTTTGGGAAGATTGTATTTCTAGGTGCTGATATCTCTTCTTGTCTTTATTGTGTGGGTGATTTATTCCTTGCTGTCTTGCCCTCCTTGGTGCTTAGGAGAGTATAGTAACTGTGTCTTGTCTTAAAGTAAATTCTTCAGGGATTCTGATAGATGTGGGCACTAGGAATTCCAGGTAAAACGTGTTTAAGGAACTGGGAACTGATTCTTAGGGATGAGGGAAGCGAAATCCAAAGGAAGGGTGAAAGAAGGATCCTCCCCATAAGTTGTTTAGTGCCCAGAAAATGGGGACAGAGAGTCAGGAGAAACTTTTAGCAGGTGTTCTGCTACAGAGCTGGAGATGAGACTAGGGAATTGGAATTGGTGGTTTGGAGAGACAGGTGAAGATCTGAAGTTAACCCCCTTGCTTTGCTGACTGAAATCCCTTTAGCATTCCCAGGATATGTTTATTAGTGTTGGTTGCTACGACAAAACAATGGGTGCAGGGAAGGAAGTTTGAAGAGTAGATTGTAGGGGAGAGGGGCCCCTTGTTCTATCCCAGACCCTCGCTAGCTTTCACTCAAAATAATCACACAGAAACTGTATTAATTTAAGCACTGCCTGGCACCTTTTGGTTCTAGCCTCTTATTGGCTAATTCTTACATCTTGAATCAACCAATTCCTAATAATCTGTATGTCACTACGAGGTCGTGGCTTACCGGGAAAGATTCAGCATGTCTGACCTGGCATCTCCATGACGGCTCTCTGTCTGCCCTTTTTCCCAGCATTCAGTTCTGTCTACTCTGCCTACCTAAGTGCTGCCCTATCAAAAGGCCAAGGCAGTTTCTTTATTCAACCAATGAAAGCAACATATAGACAGAGGAACCGCCTACACCAGGTGGATCAGTGTGAATCACTGTAGAAGCGGGCTGGAGCTGCAGGAGATTTTAAGGACATGAAACGGGGGATTGGTTTTGGAGGAGCTGCAGGAATAGGTGATGATCTACAGTTAGCCTCTTTCCCTGGCCAGAGTGGCCTGGATGTTCCAGGAAATGCCTGCTGTGTTTGGAGTCCTGGATAAGGTAGTGAGCTGGATGAGCGAAGTTTGAAGGGGAAGATCTGTGTCATCCACCAGAGATAAGGGTCAGAGAGAAGGAGGAGGCCAAAGCAGGTGATCTGCTACAGAGCTGGGAAAGAGACTTGAGGACTAGACTTAGAGGAGAGGAAGGGTGATGATCTTCCTTTCGTCCACCTGCTTCCCTGCCTGGAGTCTATTTTATTCTCTTACTGAGATTGGATCCTTGGTACTCAGAAGATGCTCTCTTGTGAAAGCACAGTTATTCAAACATGAAAATAAACTGAAATCATAGTACCACATACATGTTTGATTTGAAAGTAAATAAAATGCAAATTATAGCACAATAAAGTGATTTGTAATTATATTTGTCTCCAGTGTTTGAGATTAAATCGAAAGTTATACTAATCTATGGTGTTGTAACTCTGAGAATTTGTTTCAGAACTCTTAAAGAAAGCATTTAGGACACATGGTACCACGATTATATTAACAGAGCATGTGTTCACTTGTGTATCCATCTCTCATTCCTTTCTTCTGATAATATTGTTGAATTGCTTAAGCTAATTTAAGTTGAAAGGAATAAATTGTCCTGAAATAGTTGTTGTGGAACAATGTTGGAATCTTCTCCACTACTTGATTGCCAGAAGAATTTCATCTCTTTGACCTTATGGTGCTGCAAATGTTAATACATACTGTCAAGCAGCCCCTCCTTGGAATTCTTCAGCAAGACTCTACAGATCAATAACAACTGCAAAAACCACAACCCTATCTGAGGCAACTTCCGAAGAACACAGGTCACAACCTGTGAGTTAGAGAACAATGTCTACGAATCCAGGTTTGACCTTGGACCAAGTTTTAAGACCATGCAGATATCTCATGCTTTATTATGTGTAATAGACCACAAACAGATTTTTAGCATTGATTGTTAGAAGAAATAACGTTGTATTCTTTAAGATGTATTAGATATAGAAAAGCAATTAGAAATATATTTCAGTCTAGTTAGAGATTGAAAATATACTTAGTTACCATTCAGTACAGAAACAGAATATTATAATTGCACCAAGAGCCCAGTGCACTTCACTGGGTTTTATTTGTAATCATGAACACTTATATTGATAACTCTTATATTGATAATCATGACCACTTAATTTTTCAGAAGAAGGCTAAAGTTTCTTTTTACATGTAAATTCCTTCTTTCACAATGAGAAATTTCAAGTTGTCAGTGATTAACTTGCTAAGAAAACTGCTCATAGTGAGATAGCCTACTACAAGACAGAAGGATCCATATCTATTCTCGAAAACAATGTAACTATCCTCCGCTATCTCCTGAAATTGCATAGACTCCTGAGAGTTACTGAATATTTCCTTTCTAATTTTGCAGCATGTACACATAAAAATACTTCCCTAATATACAGACCTTCTGAATGTTTGTGTCAAAATAGATTTTGTATTTCATACACCCCAAGATGAAGGTTGCATCATGAGGATGACACCTGAGCTGCCTCCTAAAGACATGTGTACATGTGCCTGCACACACACATGCTTGCTATCACAGACGCAAGCACACATGGTTAAAGAAAACTATGCTAATCATTATTCTATACAGTGGTGTTCTAACACTTCAATAAATAGTTGCATACATGTTTTATGTACATATATAAATACATCTACATATGTATTTAAGATATTGTCACATTGTAGTTCAGAATAGCTGGGAAGTCCAGGTTGTCCTTGAATTCATGGCAATATTCTTGCCAATCTTGCTTCCTCAAACTTTGCAATACTAGCATTATAGTCATGAGTCCCCAGTACCTGCTCATACTTTATATATTCAGATATTTGGGTAGGGAAATATTGACTACCTTTTTAAATTCAATTATGCCTCTTTAATCTGGATTTATGTTTCTCATTCTTGGAATCCATCTTGACAATATTCTTGAGAAAAGTTCATTGATGGACTAATTTTTACCTTACCCATATTCTTAAAATGCACTGTTATTTCTTGTGGGATATTGTGACTCATTGAGATTGGCATACACTTCTAACATATTATGTGTGATGGCAAATAAATGAATTGTCTAATCTGCTTCTTGGGTGTTCATTTATCTTCCACGATTGCTTTCAACATCTTTGTCTTTCATAATCTACAGTATGACATTTACACATCAAGGTAAAAGCTGATTACTACATTTTTTTGCTTTTTAGAAAAGTAGATTACACTGAGTTATTATCACTTCATATATGATAAGGACCAAAAACTTATTTTCTCTGAAATTCTGATTAGATAATTTTCCTTTTTGCCCTGTTCTATGAATCTCTCTAGTATATACTCTCTATATGTTTTTCTATGCTGCATTTTTAATCATGTACAATTAGCTCAACAACTAAAACATTCAATTTACTGTCTAATAGTCATCACATTTATTTCAATTATCTCATTCTTATAATTTCAAGAATTACTTTGGACTGTTTCTAGAATTTCTCAGTGGCTCTTCCCCAGTGTCCTGCTACTTTTAAATAATTTTTAGTTTGTCTGAATTTCCTAACAGAGTGAAGAATCCAACATCTGAAAAATAATACACAGGTTTGCTTGTACAATTCTTCTTTCTACCAAATCTGAATTTAAAGATGCATCCTACTTTTGAGCTGTTGATACTTTAAAAATCATATTAACTTCAGACAATTGATAAGACACTTGAGTTCGCTTTCCCAGTCTTTTGGAGACACTAACATTCTGAGACACTTTAAACATGTCTTGAGGTGTTTGGTCAACCATTCACAAGAGAAGTTTGAGCTGCATATCCACACAATGTCTAGCTAAACATTACAACTTCATATGCCATTTTATTCCTTCTCTTTCTGCTCATAAACTAAAAAAAATCTACATAAAGATGTGAGGAGACCTCACCTTGCCTTCACAATCGTAAGGAGATGTCCTTCCTGGGCCTGTCTTAAGCGGGGAAGGTTAACCACCACAGTGAATGCAGTAGGCTTCTGGTTTTTTGTCTTCTTTTCCCAGTAAGGCCTTGGGAAGTAGATTCTAACCTCTTATGCTTCTTCTGAAACGTTAAACACAGGAAAAGGAAAGCATTCTCATCCTCTGAATTCTCTTCCCCTTGCACATTTTGGCCTAATTACATCTTTTTAATGTGCTTGTTGTTTCAATACTTGTAAGAATACTTTCAATAACCATGTTTCAAAGTTTTCACAAAAAGAATTTTGTTCAAATGCCTATGGAATCTTTAAAGACTATCTTGGGCTATAGATAACAGTTCAGTTGTTAAACTGCTTGCCACAAGGCATGAGGACCTGAGTTGAATCTCAAGTGCCCACATAAAAACTTGAACTCATAAGAGAGCTTGCAACATCAACATTTGGGAGGTGGAATAGGAGACTCTGGGGTTCACTGGCTGGCAATCCTACCCTAATCAGTAATTCTCAGGATAATGAGAGAGTTTGTCTCAAAAAATAAGGAGACTGTTCCTCAGCCACAACACAAGGTTGTTCTCTGGCTTATACATGCACATGGATACACATGCACATACACCTGCATACATGTATATACACACACATGGACACAGAAATTATCTATGAAGAAAAGAAGATTTTTGATTCATAACTTGAAACATGGATACCACCAAAGAAAATAACTGATACATTTGATTTCTTATAAACTTTAAAATTTCTGCATAACAAACTTTTAAAAGGATTTAATAAACTACTTTTTACTATGAAGAGTTTATAATTCAGATGTTTCAGATTCATTTCTACATGAACATTAATATTAGTGTGTGCATGCACATAAATTACATGTATATAAATAAAGTACTTAAAAATGAAGTTCTTGTGAAAAAATAATAACTTTAGAGTTATATAAACTAAAGAAAGAATGAAAGGCAAGCAACTCAACAAATTATGACTTAAATGTTTAGTTCTTCTCATTCTTAAAGTACAATTAAATGTTTATATACAAAGAATAAAACATCCATATTTTAAATTGGAGAATAGTTTCTTTATTCCTTATTTTAGATATAAGTACTTGCATAGTCTTACTAATAAAATGTATAGTTATCAAATTGTAAAGTACACTTAAATATTACCAAGCTTCTTTACTTTTAACATTCTGTTTTACAGATATGTGCATGAGAAAAATGTACATCACTGTTTAGTGGGAAGAATTTAAAAGAGTCAGGTAAAAGGTCCTTTATAGTACTATTTGTGAAAACATCTCTAGAAATTAACTTATATGCTTGTGTTCGAATGTGAAAATTTCCTAATACAGATCGAAATGTTAAGTGTCTTTAAAAACCAGGGAACATATATAAACTAAATGACTTCTTTTAAAAAAATCTGAAAAGATGCAGAAAAAACTTTTAATATTCAAAATGTCAGAGACCTGTAAGGATGGCTTAGTGGTCAAGAGTATGTGCTGCCCTTCCAGAGTACCTGGGTTAGAATCCCAACACTTTTCTTATGCAGCCTATAAACACCTGTAACTCCATTTCTAAGGAATTAGACTGTTCTGGCTTCTCTGAGCCTCAGTATTCACATACACAAACAAAAATACATACATATAATTAGAAATAAAGTAAGTCTTAACAAATACATATCCATCAGTCAAACCAGGAATCTAATGGAAGAAAGAACACTATCCCCACAGCTTGCCCATAATTTGTGAATTGTTTTGTATCATATACTGATGTGAGATTTCACTCTGTGTGTTCATTACCATTAATGAATAAAGAAACTACTTTGGACCTATAGCAAGGCAGAACTTAGGTAGGTAGAGAAAGCTAGGCTGAATGCTGGGAGAAAGAAGGATGGAGTCAGAGAGACACCATGGAGCCGTTGCCAGAGTCAGACGTGCTGAAACTTTGCTGGTAGGCCACAACCTCGTGGTGATATACAGATTANAGGCAGAACTTAGGTAGGTAGAGAAAGCTAGGCTGAATGCTGGGAGAAAGAAGGATGGAGTCAGAGAGACACCATGGAGCCGTTGCCAGAGTCAGACGTGCTGAAACTTTGCTGGTAGGCCACAACCTCGTGGTGATATACAGATTAATAGAAATGGATTAAATTAATATGTAAGAGTTAGCCAATAAGAAGCTAGAGCTAATGGGTCAAGCAGTGATTTAATTAATACAGCTTCTGTGTGATTATTTCGGGTCTATGCTAGCTGGGCAGCCGGGAACCAACAAGCAGCCCTCCGTCCTACAATATAAATTATATATATGTATATGTTTGTATATACATATATATAACTATCCATTAGAATAAATATTAGAAATTCATGCTAAAGTTTATTTGCATTAATGCTCAGTACAATTTTAAAATAGTAATAAATTTAAAAAGTTACGCTTAGGTAGATTATAATACTTATTTATCTTCTGTAACTTTTGCTTTTAAGTAAAAATTAATGCTTTAGTATTGCACGGTAACATGGAAAAATGTACATGATGAAATGAGAAAAGTAAGTATATATATATACATTTATGCATATTTAATATCACTTTAATATTTAAAAAGATAGAAATATACACATATACATCATAGTTGACAAGATGTCTTAAAATATTAATAGCTTCCACTACGCTTATTTTTAGTTTTTAAGTAATTTTCAAAATTTTCAATAACTGTAGTAAACAACACATTAGCAATGTATTTACATATACATTTAAATGTAAAGACGAATAAAGTGCTCAACTGCTTTCCCTAGAAAGTATTTTTTTGTCTTTTCTGATCTTTATAAAACACATAAAAATAGCAAAAGAACAAAAAACAGTGACAGAAGTCTCTTATACAGAACTACTAATCTGCCTGCCGAGGTAGACCAGAAAGCACAGCCCAGGAACTGGGAGGGCTGTCTAATTGGAATCATGGTTCACTTGTACTGCTGTAATAACATCTAGAAACTAGTCGGTGTTCAGAATGAGCACATAGAGAGCTATGTGAGGGGCTGTTGTGAATGGAAGAGAATAACTAATAATGGCAATCTTGGAGAACAATGATGTGTGTATCTTGGAAAAATAGCGTGATAAGGTGTGTGGTCAGCTGTGTGCTCTCTGTACAGAAAAAGCAAATAAAAAACTACATAATCTAAAGTTTTCTGAGTTGTCCTTTCACTGTCTTGAGAGATATTTTCACAGACGAACTTAGCCCTTCTTTCCTACTTAAAAAGATGTTGCCTTTATGTTATTGGTATCAAGGTCCCATTAATCCACCCTATAGTTTTTCTAAAAATATGTGACTTTTGTCCTTATCTTAAGGTCTTCTATCCATTTTGAGTTAAGGTTGTATATTAATTTAGACCCTTCCTTCTTCTTTTGCAAGTGGATATCTTGCAGTACCAGCACTATTTTTTGGAAACAAAAATACAAATCTCATGCTTGTTGTACAGCTATAAGATTAAACAAGGGCCTCCAATATATGAGATAGTTGGAGAGATGATATTATACATCCAGGGTTGGAAGTATTTATGCACATGTGAAAGGGATTTGTCAAACCCTGTTCTTGTTGCTTCTAAATTGTGGATATCTGCACTAGGTATATAAAGGCCCTCAGAAGTTTTCAGTCATAGCAATAAAGTTAAAAACCTTATTTCCTTATTGAATCAAGTATCCTTATATATTACTGTGTGTTCTAGAAGATTGCCTTATAAGAAGGTACCTGATGACTTCAGTCAATCCAAAAACAAACAAGTGAGCAAACAAGCTTTTTTGTTTCTTCAATGCATGTTATGGCTGTATTTACTTTGAAATATAAATGATGAACAAATAAATGAAGCATAAAGGGGAGTTGAAAGAAAAATGAACTAGAAAAATATAATTCTTGACTCATAAAACAATCATAACGAAGCAGTTAGAGGACTGTATGATAATTCATGTTAAAGTTTTTCATATATCATGTTCACTCTGAAACAATTACAACCTCAGGAAGTCTAACTGAATAACACGGTCATTCAAAAGAGTCAACCAAACACATCCCTTCTTTCTCTCCCTTCCTCTCTCCTCTCTTCCACTTCCCCTCTCTTCCTCTTCTTCCCACTTTATGAGAAAAAAGAATCTTCTAAACCAAAACATTCTACTACATTTGTTAGTTCTCACCATAAGGTCTAATAAGCACACTATAGCAAAATTTGACTTGCAAATTATTCTTAAATAAGTGTCAAATGTTCTTTTTTGCATCGATAACCATAAGTATATGTAATTTTATATGCTCAAAAATGTTCTCCTCGTCTCTTCAGTATTTTTAATTGCATCTAGTTATTTTCATATGAAATATCATTAATCTTAGCTTTGTGACAGCTCAATTGCTTGCAAGCACAAAAATTGTTTGAAGCTTAATACTCATTACCTGCTTCAGGGAAGTTTCAAGACAATAAGCAGACTTCCACATAGGAAAAAAAATCTTCAGTTAATGATGATGGTCAAGGAAGCATTTAAAGTAGGCAGTGCCAGGGATAAGTAGACCTGAATTCTGCCAAACCCAAGATTTTAGCTGTTTAAGTGCAGGTTTCCCTTGTACTTGATAAGGTAATTTCTCATGCACATGTGCTTGCGTCCAAAACTCACATTTTCCAGTTCAACACTAAAGTTGAATGGAATTCTTTTGACATCATGAAAACAACTTATTTCTTATGTGCTTCTCAACTTTTGCATGGCCATGGACCCCCTGCCCCTAGATTTTGCAAAACGCAACCCACAGATGTTGAACAAAATTTTTAGTTTGGCTTTTTGCATTATCTGCATTTGCTAATCTCAAATATTTTAAATAATCTAATTATGCACATCCATTGTATACTGAATGGATTATAGTCAATAATGTAGTTCTAGTTAGCCTATGCAGTTGAAAATGTCATGCAATGGATGAGTTCATAAAAAACTAGGTGTCTGATAGATGCATTAGTTAATTAAATATGAATGACTGAGTACTTGAAAACTTTTGAGTTTAGCAAGCTTATCGATTCTGAAGACAGTAGATAACTTCTGTTCAGTGAGTCTATAGTAAAGAAAAACAGACATGCTACATTGTAGCTGTAGGAAGTTTATATGTGTTTATGTATTTCTAACTACTTATAACTAAGCAGAAAATAAAGAAAATAAATTTCTTGACTCTATCTCTAAAATTGAATGTTTATGAAGGAGGTAATCCTGGCCTACTTCAAAAGACTGAAATAAGTTTAAGGAGAATTTTAAACTGACATCTAGAATGAATGTGTCCTCTTAATTCATCCTTAACTACACTTAGTGGTGCTGAGAAAACTTATTTATTTTATGTTTATTCGGTCATTTATGGATCCATGCTTAACTATTTAGTCAGACAAGCTTTTTAACCTAATGCAAAAGCTTTTTTGCCTATAGCTACATACCAGTAATTCTACAGAGATCTTTACTTTTAATTGGAAGAAACGCTTGAAAGGTAAATATTTCAAAGTATAAGTCAAAATCAAATCACAGCATGAAAGCATCTTCCTATATTGAAACTTTTTTGATGAGATGTATTTCCTTCCTGCTCCTATGTGTTTGCTGTAACTTCATGTTGCAGCATTCTTATAGCCAAACCATACTCATCACATTTAAAATAAAATACGCAAACTTTGAATATTTAACATTTATGTCATACGATATAATAAATTGTGAGTAACATATGAGAAAGATTTCCTTAATACCAAACACAGGTGAGAAATCACTAGAAGAAAAAAAGTAACATGATATAATAATATAAAGATTATAAAGAAAACATGTCTATGAGCATAATGTTTGTATTTTTGAATGACTTTTTTGCTATAAAGAACATAGAGTTAATGTTGAAGCTCAGAATTTTAAGATTTAAAAACCTTAGTACTTATAATTATTTTAATCAGTTTGTAAAGAACAGAGCTAAAATTCTAAATTAATTTGATATAACTGTGAATTATCTTTGTTGTTTTACTTTTAAAATAAGTTTCTAATCAAAAAAGCTTGAAAATGTCACAAGTCTGAGAAGTTTATTTGTTGTTTTTCAACTTGTTATTATTGTTCGACTAGTTTATGTTAACATTCAATTAAATCATCTTGTAGAAAGAAGAAAAGACAGTGAGTGGCTTTCTCTACAGACTCAGGGTTTATCTGCCTTCACCGAGAATGCACACTGGGACCAAGATGGCCTAATGGTCACTCTGGACATTGTTCTTATTTTCTCAAGTGTCCATAACATATTCACAGTTTGTAATATTAGACTTCGATTATCACGATAAACTAAGAATGTTTCACATATGTGTAACTAATACTTTAAAGAATATTAGGAAATAAAAGAAGCTAGAGCTTTATCAGGCAAAGGGCCTATCAGACATTTTAGAAGTGAGCAATTGGTTAAGTTTGAGAAGGCTCATTGTATAGAAAGCATTGTTCTCATGTATTTCTTTAAAGTTTTACTCTCAGAGCAAAACAGACAATTTGCTGTTTATGATGCATCATTTGATCCTAAGAAGGGTATTCGATAGAGCATATTGAAATGACTGGGTCCTCGATTATGCACTTTAATATAAAAATAAAAATAAAGCTGCCTTCACAAGCCAGGAAGGATCACCCTGATTGATGCCTGCCTGCAGATAACAGTTAACCTAGCTGGATTCCACCTCAGGAACTCAGCACACAAAGGACTTTGTCACTGTGACTTGTGCCAACTGCTTTTAACTCTTTGGAGAAACAAAGACAAATTCAGCCACAAAGCAGCAAAAATCTATTTGCGAATCTATAAATTTGTTAAAACTCAAAAATATTTGGATATTCACACAATTAGTCCTTTCAGATGAACAGACTACACTGTTTAAGCTTGCATAACCATTTTTCCTCCATCAAGGGGGAAATAAATCACTATATAGAAATAATTGCTTTTAAAAACTGAAGGAGGGAGGAAAGGCAAAATGCATTTCTTTTCAATTTCAGATATTGCATCAATTGCATTTTTAGCAGAAGACCCTTTTTGGTGCCATTATAGTTTTTATTCCCTGGCTCATGCCATGAATTGGTGATAATTGCATTAGTCTCATGTTATGTCACCACAAAGTCAAGCCCATTCAATGATGCCTCTCTGAGCATTCCAGTTCCTCAGGGCAAGTTACAGAGCTGCTTCTCAAGCTAAAGCCAAGGATTTGCTACTTAAAGGACAGCTAATGAAGCTCCTAAAGGAGATGCCTTGGAGTCCATCTAGGAAATTTTTGTTTAATGTCTTCTTTGCTTGATAGCTGAGTCACTCTAAACCCAAAGGAATGGGATCCTGGAGGGAAGACAAAAGGAACTGCCGTTGTTTGATGCCAAGCACATGGTGCCAGGAACAAGATAGTTTCAGACATATTTAAAATGTGATATGTGGCAGATTAAAGTTAAAAAATAATACTGGCCATTATTATAGCAAATAAGTCAGCCTAAATATCCTCCTAAAACTACACCTTATTAAATTAAACACTACTATTTGCATTCTATCTCTATGAACACCCAATGAAAATGCCACCACAGATGATAATCCTAAAGGCATCTATTGTCTCATTAGACTAACTTAGAAATCATTTTGATTCAGATTTTTAAAGGGAAATTACTTAGAATTCATACACTAATTATTATGCAAAATATGCAGGCTTGTAAACTGCTTAAAATCCTATAATGGAAAAGTATAAACTATTTTATTGCAGAATTTGTAAACACTCTGTCTTTTTCTCATGAGCTCTCCTCCCATGTTACCTACAAAAAAGCAGGTGATTTTTGGAAAAGATACTTTATGTTTATGAAAAAATGAACATTTCAATCCTACGAATTAAATATTTGAGATCTTGAAACTGAACTCCCTGACTATCACCGATATGATATGACTGACTTGCCACCAATACCCTTAAACAACGATAAAAATCCATAATCCGTAGAATGACCAAAAAACACAGACCCCGCCTCTTGGAAATATGGGAATTCTGTCTATGGATGAGGGCATTTTTAGAGGACCCTGAATAAAATGAGATTATGGTCAAGTCCTAGGGGAGCAAGCTGTTGTACATTCTGAGTGTGATAGAAAAGTGCATGGCTTATCTGAAGTCCTGGCTGGAGTTGTCTGCAAGAATGAACCACCTCAGCTAATCTCTTTGAAATTACCCTAGCAATTTGTAGTCCAAAGTAGTTCTTTGAGTGATGTTTGTCAGCTTAATGACATTTACCACAATCCAGATGGGATCATTGTTTTGGGGTCCCATCATCCTTTTGGAGATTTCGAAGGTCGCCATTAGGAATGTCCATGGCTCACTGTAGAAAACTTAAACATTTGAAATGTCATATGCAGCAGATTTCAGAGAGGCCAAAGGATCACAATCCATTAAATAGAAAAACTCAAAGCCATTTCACTAAAATCAAGAACAAGACAAGGCTGTCCACTCTCACCATATCTCTTCAACA
>LOJH01003098.1:0-33246 GCA_001685095.1 Ellobius talpinus | reverse complement strand
AAAAGACCAGTTAGAACTCATGCAACACGGCCTATATTCTGCTTCCCACACAGAAGTTCAACCTGGCCTACTATTTTTATAAATTTTTAAATATATTTTTATAATTTTATCAGGATAGAGATATATCTATTTACATATTTTATTTATATATGTAGATATAAATATTTATTTATGTATTTCCTGTAACTGTTTTCAAAATATGTTAGCATAATTGAATACATGTGACAAAAATAATTAGGCATCCATGTATAAAGTATTTACTACCTGCCACTTCAGTGAAAAAATTGCTGATCCTTGCTTCAAAAT
Source organism: Ellobius talpinus (assembly GCA_001685095.1). Taxonomy (NCBI): domain Eukaryota; kingdom Metazoa; phylum Chordata; class Mammalia; order Rodentia; family Cricetidae; genus Ellobius; species Ellobius talpinus. The sequence goes on along the minus strand of LOJH01003098.1, from coordinate 32,940 downwards.
TAAGACAACTATTCTAAAATGTTGTAGATAAGAAATAAAACTACATGGAAAATGTGAGGAGGACCCTTTCTCATGTTGAGAAATACAAACTATAACCCAAAATTAATTAGAGAATAATTTTTATCTTGCTTTTAGCTATTGGCAGAGCATCTATTTCCTTGTCTGGTTAGCATTTCAAGATTTTTCAACAAAAAATCATCAAGAGCTTTAATCAGGCAAAATATCAGAAACAGACAAAAGTTGGAAAGGAAAAACAATTGAAAAAGTGACATTTGTGAAAATCATGGATTCATAGATTGCAATTTCTACAATTTGAGGAAATGATTTTCAATACTTCATCAACTTTGATAATCATGAAATTACTAGTGCATGTTGGGATTTAATTTTATTGTTTCTCATGCTTATCAATGGAAGAAAGCACTGAACATTTCCACTATGTTTCCCTTCTGTGATTTATAAATGAAATGGTTTGCGATCAATTTACATTCATATATATATGAATATTTTATATTTATATATAAATAATTTTATATATATATAAAATTTTATCATTTGTAAATNTCAATTTACATTCATATATATATATGAATATTTTATATTTATATATAAATAATTATATATATATATATATATAAAATTTTATCATTTGTAAATCTGGTATGTTATCATACAAGAATATGGCAAAGGAAGTAAAACATACAAGCCCATATTCCCATAAGAATTTTTATATATATCTACTTCAGGAACTCCAAATAACTATAATAATTTGCTTCTTGGCATTGATAGACAGAAGCAGTAGCATCCTATTTATAGTATTGATTTTTGTTTGTTTTGTTTGCCTTTTCCAAGATTAGATCGCAAACCAGTGAGATTCAAAAGCATATTTCAACCTTAACAGAAAGAATTACATATATATATATTTTATTTGGGAAAACAGTAAATTTTCAGACTTGCAAAGTTGAAACACATGACACAGCTACAGTGCTTTTATTTTCTAATCTTCTAACATACCTTTAAATACATGGGTGCCATCTACCTTGAAAAGACACAGTAGGTCTAGATTATCATCCAACGAACACTCAGAGTGAGTATATGTACTTTTGTGTATATATACATTCATGCTACTGTCCTTATTTAAATCTCAGTAATTATTTTCAATAAAATGATTATCTTCACATAGCTTATAGAATTAAAATTTTTATATGTAAAAGTTTAATTCTTAACGACAACAGTAATATGCAATACAAATGTCTTTTCCTGGGAAAACTAATTAACAGCAATGGATTGCTATGTCTAAACATTAAGCATCAGAAACTTTTCCTTTATAGCTCGTGGGAGTGAAGCTTCAACTCTGAGAAAGTGAACGGTGAATGGTGCACCGCTCATTAATGACTATCTAGTTAGAGTGGCAATTTACTTTGCTAAATATCATTTGGAATGGCATGGTTCCATATTCTGTTTCCTATTCCTGTGGGTTCCCAAGGGCCTTATTACATTTAACATACTATAAATGCTATTTGTGAAAAAGCTTTTTAAAAGGGCAGATTTCATTTACAAATGTTAATAGGCTTTTCCCTAGGCTCACTATAACATGCAATTCCCATTTCTCTGTTTTATTCCCATGACATGTGAAGCACATCCCATGTGTAAGTTGTTATTCCTTGCTCAGCTCAAAACAGTGCAGCAGATACTATAGCTATATGAAAATTGGATATATATATATAAATATGACATACATATATAGAAGACATATATATATATACACACAGAGATGTACAACTATAATTTTTTATATTAAAATTGTTCAATTGCAGAGATAAAATCAATAATATGCAGATGTGTGTATATAAAGAAGCCTTAGCTTATTTGCTTCAGTGTTCACATTAAAATTGATTTTGTTACATTCTAACTGAGATTTCAATGTGTTTCGCAAAGGTTATTTTATTACCTCTTTAATGGAAATAAACTAATATCAGTATATGAGATGCTAGTATATGACTGGCAATAAATATCAAGATATTCAGTAAATCAGTCACGTACTCTTTGGTGAAGAATAAAATATTTTTCAAAATCAAATTTTGGTGATAATACCAATGTAAATGTAATAAGAGTTAAAAACTCAAAACAATAAGCACAAAGGCCTATAAATATTGTAAAAACTATGTGATACATATTTAAAGTAGAGAAAGAACAGAATTGTCCAGAGAAGCACCGGTCTAGAAGCGCTAGTTAGAGTCATTTTTGGAGATGGTACTCATCAAAACTAAAGGTCAGAAGGACATCAAATCATGCTCCCCCTTTGTTTATACTGCCTATATAGCTTCTCTATAGCTTCCTATTCTCTCTTCACTTCATTTTTCAATGTTTGCTATATATTTGTTTACACTGCCTTCAGAAATTGAAATCTATTCAATGAAACTTTTTTGGGTGGAATCTGATCAAAACAATTACTTAAAATATTTTTAAAAAACACTGAATTATTTCTCAGTGAAATACTTCTATGTTGACTTTCCTGTCACTACAGGATCTTGCTGGTACATAATAAAAGTTGTTTATAATCTACTCCATTTCCCATATATAGACAATATTTTTATATATGGTCTACCTTATGAAAAGCACCCAACTAATATATATTTGCAGAAAATTTTGACTCATATAACAAACACGTTCATTTTATTTATTTATTAATTTTTAACTTTTTTCATTTACATACCAACCACAGTTCCCCTTCCCTTCCCTACTCTTGCTCCTCCCCTCACCTAACCACCCATTCACTCCTCAGAAAGGGTTAGGCTTTCTATGCGGAGTCAAAAAAGTCTGGCATATCAAGCTGAGGCAGGACCAAGCTCCTCCCCCCTGTATCTAGGCTGAGTAAGGTATTCCTCCAATGAGAATGGGCTCTAAAGGGCCAGTTCTTGCACTGGGGGAAAATCCTGGTTCTAAGGCCAGTGTCCCCATAGACTGCCCAATTCACAGAAATGTCACCCACATGCAGAGGGCTTAGTTCAGTCCTATGTAGGTTCCCTAGCTATTAGTCCAGGGCCATTGAGCTCCCATTAGCTTGGGTCAACTGTCTCTGTGAATTTCCCTATCATGATCTTTACCCCTGTGCTCATATAATTTCTTCTCCCCCTCTTCAACTGGACTCTGGAAGCTCGATAGAGTGCTTAGCTGTGTATTTCTGCATCTGCTTCCACAACTTACTGGATGAAGGTTCTATGATGACAATTAGGGTGGTAATCAATCTGATTACAGAGGAAGGCACCCTCTCAACTATTGCTAAGACTCTTATCTGGGGGTCATCCTTGTAAATTCCTGGGAGTTTCCCTAGCACCAGATTTCTCCCTAACCCCATAATGGCTCCCTTTATCAAGATATCTATTTCCTTGCTCTTCCTCTCTGTCCCTTCCCCTAACTCAACCATCCTGACATGATATGCACTCACTCATAAGTTAGGTATGACAAGCTAGGTAACAAACAGGACCCTAAGAGAGACATATATGGGAGCCCCTGGGAAGGGGAAATAGGTAAGATCTTCTGAGTAAGTCGGGAGGGGGTGTGAACGGGAGGGAGGAGAACACGTTCATTTAAAATAGCCTTGGTAAAGTTACAAGAATGTGCTATGGTTTTAATATGAAATGTCCCTCATAAGCTCATGTATCAACACTTAAGTCAGCCAGTGGGATGATACAGACCCTTCCAGAGGAGAGATCTAGTAGGAAGAGATAGGTCTGTGGGTGCTGTGCCTTTGAAGGTTATATGTGGCATCCAGCTTCTCTAAAAACTTCCTTCCCACCAAGAAGGGAAGAATAGCTTCGACCCTAACTCTCACCACTCTGCCCAAGCTCCTGGGGTCACACAACTTGTGCCCAAACCCTCTAAACCCAAGAGGCAAAATAAATCATTCCTTGCTGAAGCTGTCTCGTGAAGTACTTGTTCAGAGTTGAGAAAAGTAAACAATAAAGATTGTCTCATTAAACATTTTTTTGTGTGATTGTTCTTTTTCTATTCACCAGAATACATTTCTCTAGCATCTTTTGCATAGGAAGCATGGTACATTTTCTAACGCTGCTCTGCTTATCTGGTAGTCTTAGATTTACACTGCAAATAACATCTCTTATGTTTTACTGCCTATAACTATACAGTGTGTCTACAAGAAAGGATAACAACAAACAAAACAGATAAAATCTCAGGGAAGTTAGAACACATGAACAAATAAGTTTCTTATTTAAAAGCCACGGTGTCTCTCCGTTTTCAGTGCAGTAATGCGGTGAAGGGAATACTGAGGATAAATCTCCAGCTTGGTCACATGTCATCGAAAGTAAGAAAGATCTAAAGGTTTAAATATTAATTACAATGTTGGAAAGCCATTACAGAAACATTTGCAGTTTCATTAAACAGTCCCGAAGCCTGCGGCCTCTTATGATAATGTTCTCAGGAAAGATGATTATTTCTTCCTATAAAACTAAGGCCGATTTCTGGGGGAAATTAGAAATTACACAATAGCAGAAACATCTGAGTTTTGTAGCCCAAAGGAGTGGATGTAAACTCTCTTCTTCACTAATTACATGAACTTGAGAAAACAATTCAGTCATTGTTTTCTTTACTACAAAAATCGCCTTCATAGAAACATTGCAAGGGACAGTAAAATAAAAAATAAAATAATACCATACAAATCTGTGAAGGCCTTTTTTAATATAGGAGGGGAAATGGCATTATAAGGGTGGTCTTGACAGGAATCACACTTCTTGCCCTAATCAATTCACTGTTTAATTATTTAATTAGATGTGGGCATGATAGGAAGTAATTTTCCATCTATGCCAGACTGAATAAGACCCAGTTGCAAGACTTAGCTGCAGCTGGATTGATTTAGGGAAAGACTCTGGTCATGCTGGCATGAAGTCCCAATTCAGACTGCTAGAGTACCCAGACAAGTTGAACAATTCCTTACTAAAATTAAGGGTAAGAGTGAAAAGATTGAAACTGAAAGTATTAGCACTTTTACATGCCACCCTGTATCTTAGATCAATTAAAAAATTACTTTATGGGTGCTTTGCCTGCATGTATGCTTATACATCTTATGGGGTCCTTGTGGCCAAGGTGACCAGAAGAGGGCATCAGAGTCCTTGGAACTTGAGTTCCATATTGTGAGCTGCCTTATAGAAGCTGGGAATTAAACCTGAATCCTTAGAAAGAGCAGGCAGTGCTTTTAACCACTAAGCCATATTGCCAGTCTCATTACCTTCAATACCGAAACATAATATTCTGTAAGTTAATTCTCCACCTTGGAATTGTTCATAAGTTTTGATTTCTAATGAATTTTAAATTCATATCACTTCCCCTACTACATAGTAAGATAGATTCTTATTTGCATTCTGACTCCCAAGACATAACAAGAATTCAATAAACATGCATGCTCAGATAGATGAACAATTTACTAATTATCCTCTTGGATAAACTGAAGACAGTTTTTTTATCACGAATGAAAACATAGAATTACGTGTTTGTCTGCTTTTATACATGTTCATAATGAATAAATTAATTTGTGATTATAGAAAGACAGAAAATGTGCTTTGGTATTATTGGTAAAAATAATGATTATTAACCCCATTCTTGGGCAATTCTGCAAGCAACTCAATGTCAATGACATGATACTTACATTCGCCAAGTGAGCTAGCTCTATCTCCAAAAATGAATCAGTTGTTTTGGGTTCAGGCCTGATTGTGACCACGATGATTTTAGAATTAACGACCGTATAATTTCTGAAACAAAATAATAATGGTTAAAAAGAGAAATGATTGATGGAAACTTTGTTTCATGTCACTCCATACCTGTTGGGATGACATTAAGTAATGCATCCCCAGTAAAAGCATAGGACAGGCAAATTATTCAGAGAAAGATGCAGTCAATGCACTCTTACCAACAAGTTCTCTCAGGCTAGAAATTCTGGGGGCAAACTAAAGGCATTTAATTTCATATGTGGAAAAGAGGACAGAAACAACAATACCGGCAACCTTCTGAGTCCTTAAGTACAATTCATTCACAAAAGCATAAACAATACATTGAAATCATCAGGCAACCTATAATTGAGTATAACTCATTTATCTTGAGGAAGACCTCACAGTGTTATTCTCCAGGAGACCAAATATTCTTGCCAAGTGCTGCTGAGGCAGTTGGTTTTTTTTTGAGTTTGTGAGGTTTTCTTTTTATTTGTGTGTGTGTGTGTGTGTGTGTTTACTTCTCCCAAATGCATGAAGATGGAAAAAAACTATAATATGATATAAAGAGAAAGCTTGCAGAATATTAATGCAATGTTCTTAATTCTAAGAAACATCTCTCTTCTGAAATACCTTGCCAGGTAATACTTACAAAGACTTTGTATTTATTCATATACATAACTAGAAAATTATCAATAGCTTGGCAATAGTGACAGATGCCTTTAATCCCAGCACACAGGCAGCAGAAGCAGAAAGATTTCTGTGAGTTTGAGGACAACAAGAGCTACAAAGAGAATCCCTGTCTCAAAAAACAAAACAACAGAAATAATATCAAAAAGAGAAAATTATATAGATACTTTATATAAAACATATAAATGTTATAGAACATCTACTATTCATGAGCTTAAAAATTTAACTGCAGTTTCTCACATTTTGATGAAATAAATCTATCCACTCCTCACTGATAGTCTGAAATAAATCATGTGTTCTTCCAGTAGGCAAATTCTATTTTAGATAATTTAGGTAAGTATTACACATGAGTTCATTTTTTAAAAATTTGCTTGTTTGCCAAGGTAGCATTTAAACTTCACCCAATCCCAACTATAGACTTTTAAGCTTCTGCATCCTATCATGTAAGGACTACCACCTATGAAACTAGAACATCTCTTCCTGATGCTAAGCCGTGTCCTTGACTTCTTTGCAGATGATCCCACTTTTCCATGGTCTTAGATAAGCACAGATGTGCTATTCCTGTAAATCTCACTTTTCTGTCATTATAGCACACAGACTTTTGTGTTTGATTCAATTCACAGTACATTTTTGAAATTCAGATCACAAGTCAGCTATACTATAATTTATCGATTCAACAATTCAATAAGCTAACTTTCAATCACTTTTGATAATTCAGGATTTATAGGTATTCATGGGTGGCTATTAGGAATAATTGTGATGTATCCTTTGTGTGGATATATATTTTAATGTCTTTGGCAAGTCCCTGAGAACTGCTTGTTTATGTTGTAAATGTATGAGTTTCTCTGTTTTCTGCAGTGGCTGCATTGTTGGAGTTCTCAAATGTGATAAGGTGAAGCAACATCAGATCCTTCTCTTTGGAGGTAACTTTTCTATTTTTGCTATTTGATGCACATTTTCACCATCAGTGAATGCTAGACTGTTCTATAACAGAGGGATAAGGAGCATACTCTATATAGGATACTATTTTAACCCTTTTATCATACATTTAGTACTGCACATAATGAATTCTGAAAAATTCTTAAACAACCAAGAAGACATCCAGTGTGGTAGAAAATAGTATGGGAAGAAAAAAAAAACAAAATCAAAACCACACCATTAGTATATTTTATTTTCCTATTGGGAAAAGTGATTGCAAACAGAGAGAGATGGTTAATTATTCCGTTTCATTGAACATATTGATTAAAGGCAAACTGCATTTGAAAGGCTATAAAACCAAGTGATAAAAATTCAAGACTTCCCTTTGCCAATTGTGGGTTTTTTTTGTGGGTAGATGTTGCCATGGGTTCTGGTGAGAATTAATGGAAAGTGAAATCTGCAAGAGCATCAGGTGAGTGGATTCTGGAGGACCTTAGAATGGATTCCGGAGGACCTTAGTATGGACCTTAGAATGGATTCTGGAGGACCATGTGTTTCACTCCCAGAGAACAACGCTGCATGATCCACGTAGGAGAGTTTCTTAAGCCTGAGCTTGCAAATGCAAGTTCATCCTCAGGTTAGCCTGAAGCTGTGTGAGCTCTTATTTAGTTTCATGGAAATAAAATACGGATGGGTCCATCAAGTTCCTTTACTCTTGTTCTGCTTAGAATAAGTCTTCCCATTACTGATAGAACACAAAGCACAATGATCCTTACATTTATGTTAGGGGATATATTTGAATCATTTGCAATCTATGTAAGTGACTAAGCTACTGAAAAATGGGTATTTAATGTAGGAATTTGATATTTTTGGCAAGACGCTCCTGAATTTTCTTTGTATTTGATAATGCAGATGATGATCCATGGCAAATAAAGCCATGATGAACTTTGTACAGAGCATTAGCTGAGTCAGGTTCCTTAGTAATTCGGGGAATGGTTTGCTGAAAGGGTCCTATAAAAAGGGTGTCTGTGTTTACACTTTTGCAGCTTTGATATAGAGTGGGTATTATATTATAACATATTGTGTGTGTCAAGCTATGCTTATGGGCATACCTGTCTCATGTGTGTGACTATCCGTTTGCTCTGCACATCATACAGGAATATGCACAGGGTAGATTATATCATCCAGCAGACCTACATGCTTCCTTCCAGAAGTCCAGGGAGGGCAAGAATTACTACTAACATTTACATATTTTTGTTTTAATTACGTATGGCAGATGTTTATGCTCAAAACATGTTTGGATATTTTGTAAATAGCCCATTCAAAAGAAAACAATCTTTTTACTAAGTTTATTTAGACTGTAATGTCAATATCATAGTAAGATGCCTAGTAAAGAAAAAATGGGCAGATTACATTATGCATTGTCTCCTTTTAAAAATGTATACATTGTGCAATGTTGGCTTTAATTTATTCCAACAATTTATTATAATTTGCCTAAGTGAATAGCTGGCTTCTGATGTGCCACGTCAGGCTTTGTGATCTCCTAATGCTTCCTGGCTAGTTGCACTGTGGTATACATTGCTAAGAAAGCATATCTTACAGGCAAATGGATTTCATGACTAAAGTAATAAAGTTCTTCCCAGTCCTTGAGATTTTCATTGGTATTCACTCAAAGGAGAGTCAACTTATTCCTACAGACAGCAAAAGTGTGATTAATACTCAGTACAGATATACGTAAAAGACATTTTCAATATTCTGTGTGTGCACATGCTAAAAATAAAAGGATGGAAAAACATTGCAAATGGTACCAATAGAAAGCAGTCTTGGTTATATTAATTTCAGAATAAGTAGATATAAGGTTGAAAACTATCATAGGAGCAAGAAAACCATTAAACAGATACAAAATAGTTGATTCATCAGTAAGAGATTGTAACTATGAACACAAATGCTCCTAGAAGTAGAGGATGCAAAGACACAATGCAAATGTTGACAGAATTAAAGGGAGAAGTAGACAGTGACTCAGTAATCTGAACTGTCATACTCCACTTCAATAATGGCCAAATGAAGATAAAAAGGAGCAATAATAAATGAGCAATACTGAAGACCAATTGTTTCTAACAGGCATGGAACACTCAATGCAACTTCAAAAGATCACAGATTATTCTGAATGCTCTATGAGCATTCTCCATGAGACTACATAACTGGTCATAATAAAATTAAAATGATTGAAATTATACTAACATGAAACTGAAAATCAATTGCAAAACAAGACATGCAAATATGTAAGAAATTAATATACTCAAACTACTAGTAAGTTAAGGAAAAAAGAGATACTAGAGAATTGTTTAAGGTAAATAAAAGTAAAACATAAACCAAACTTAGGAGACGCAGTGAAAACAGTATTAAGAGGTAAATTTAGAATAGTAAACATAAAAGAAGGAAGACATCAAGTTAAAAAAAACACACACAAATTTATACCTGGAGGAATTTTTTGAAATGTCAAAATAAGAACTAAAACTAAAAACATAAAAATCAACAAAACTAAGAGGTGTATTCTATAATATCAGTACAACTTACAATCTTTTAACTGGATGTATTTTAAAGAAAAATGGTCCCTAATAATAAAATTCATAAATGAAGGAGGAAACATTTTATGTGGCTGCAGAAGAAATGAAGATCCCAATTTCTATGGTCCATTAATTCTGTGCCAACAAATAATATACCCTGTACAAAATAGGTCAATTCTTGGATATGTGTAGTCTTCAAAGACTAAATCATGAAGAAATTATTGACAAAGATCTTTGGTTATAGATCTACATAAATACAACGACATATATACACACACATATATATGTACAAATAAGTAGAATAATATATTACATGTGTACATTTATTCATGTGAATATAGGTGTATACGCACTATAAGTGTACAATGCACATACAAAATATATTACCAAAAATGAAACTCGTAAGAAGATTTAATTAGAAATGATAATCTTTAAATATTATTAGCTGTGAAATCTCAAGGTCAGATGGCTGCACTGGAGAATTCTTGGAACATTTAAAAGAAGCCAACTCTAATCCTTACACTCTTCCATAAAACTGAAGTAGACTGAAAGAGCAGTTCCTCATACTTCCAGACAGAAAACCTAGAGCCCTGCTATACCACAGGTGGGCATAGTTAGCTACAATGTCAGACATTTAAAACACTTTTGATGGAAATTTTCATGTTATGGTTTTTTACCGCAAAATCTAACGTAGTGTCATAGAAAAGCAGGTGAAGGGAACAGCAAAATAGATGACATAGGCAAAGTATAGCCCAAGGTGATATGAAAGAAATACACTAGCTGTTTATTGACAATCATCAAAATCCTTAGTCATTGTTAATTTTTGCACTTATCATTTACGTCTGTTTAAAAATGAAGACTTTTATAATGACTTTAAATAAGGCCCCCCAATTTGGACAAACCAAAACATAATAGAAAACTTGGTTTTCATACAGGACTTCATCAGGATAAGATAAATATATTTGCTTTTAAAATTACAATCAGGGAAGCCAGGCAGTGGTGACACACGCCTTTAATCCCAGCACTGGGGAGGCAGAGGTAGGCAGATCTCTGTGAGTTTGAGGCCAGCCTGGTCTACAAGAGCTAGTTCCAGGACAGCTAGGGCTGTTGCACACAGGAATTCTGTCTTGAAAAACAAAACAAAACATAACAAACAAACAAAAAAAATCGGGCTGGAGAGATGGATTAGCAGTTAGGATCACTGGGCACTCTCCCAGAAGGTTCAATTCAAGCACCCAGGTGGTGGCTCACAACCATTTGTAACTTCAGTTCCAGTGCATTAAAAGTTCCCTTCTAACCTCTGCAAGCAACATGCACGCACATAGTGCACAGCCATGCATGCATGCCAAACACCCATGCACATACATTATGACAAAATAAGTGAGTCTATGAAAACAAATTAAGTTAAAATCAGGTGATAGGTGGTTTGCTTAGAAGTTACAAATTAGCAACTCAGTTGTGGAAGTTATAGTCTTGGTGGAGTGAGTGAGGTGATAGACTTGATTTCAAGTTTGGTTTTTCCAACAGATTTTGAAAATTTAGATTTCCAAAAATGCTAATGATGCAGGATGTATGTTATGTTTTAACAGGCATGGCTAAATGAAGCTGAGACTTTTATGCATTTTGCATTATTTTACACAACTAGTCATGTCAGTTTGGTACCAAGCATAATTTTAAGATCACATGTCTCTATGATGGAACAAAGAAAGACTAAAAATCTCATAAGATGAAAACACTTCTTTGCACACTGAGAATAAAGTACGATGGTTCATAGTTTAGGACTGAAAACTGTGGAGCTTTAATTCCTAAAAAAAAAGCTGACAGTTCAAGCTCTTTTCTGAATGCTTGGGAGTAAAAGTGATCATCTTTGTTTCTATTATTTCTAGTAATATTTTGATAATTTTCTCTTCATGTTTATTTCTGAAGCATACAATGTGCTGCTGGCATGTATGCCTACATGCCAGAAGAGAGCACCAGATCTCATTATAGATGGTTGTGAGGCACCATGTGGTTGCTGGTAATTGAACGCAGGTCCTCTGGAAGAGCAATCATTGCTCTTAACCTCTGAGCCATCTCTCCAGATTCTCTTCCCATTTGCGTTTAACTTCTTTTCTCAAAGATAATTGTATATGATTTATGAAAACAATGTAGCTCTTTATTCTTCTGTATTTTGTCTCTGGCATTTTATTTCTTTCATGCAGCAAATTTTAACACTTGATTTTACTATTTTATTATTGTTTTTTAAATGGCGTTTGTATGTGTGTGTCTGCATGTAGGTTTGTGCATGTAAGTGCAGAGCTTTCAGAGACCAAAAGAAAGCAACAGAGTCTGGGATCTTGAGTTATGATAGTTATGAGCCACCAGGCTTCAGTGCGGGAATCAGTCTTCAGACCTGAAAAGAGTAGCAGGTCATCTTAACTGCTGAGACATCCACCAGCCCTTTCCTAGCATTTTAATACTGCAATGCAATTTCATAAAATTGTAATAAAATAACATTAATCAACTCAATGAAATGGAATTTAATAAAATTCTAGTTAGACTCCTTTTGTTATTTCACATGTTAATACAAACATTAAAATGCATTAAATACATGATTTCATTTCCCTATGTCTTACCACTCTTCACATACTTAGGAGTCATGGTTTCGTCAAAAAACTTGGAGCCTGATCAATTAAATGATTGTTTACATCTCTTTGTAGAATCCGTGGCACGATGTATGCTTGGATAGACTATTGTTTTTTCTTAGACATAATTTTCTTAAGATATATTTTTAGAAGTAGAATGGCAATATCAAAAAAATAACATTTCTTAGTTTCTTGGCATTGCCAACTTGGCCTCTAAAAATGTAACAGCATGCTATAAACTTTCTAAAGCAGTTTCTGAGCTAGCCAGGCCGTAGACTTAGGAAATTTTGGATGTTAGTAGGGTCTATGCACAGCTTATCAGCTCCTTCAGTGGACCCTGTGGTCTAGGTTGACAGACTTAACCTTCCAGCTTCCCAGAAAGGGGTCAAGAAATGGAGAATCTAGGCCTTGGCGGTGCCAACCCAGACTGTTACCAGCAGGGCAACCTAAGATTGCCCACCTGTAGTCCTCTCCTGGGACACACAAGAGAAAAGAAACATGCGTATTTTGTGATTCAGAACTGTGCCATGTGGCCCAGTGCATCTTCAAACTCTCAATACTCCTGCCCTTGTCTCTTCTAAGATAGAATTATAGTACTGAACCATTACAGCTAGATGGGTTGTCTAACAACTTTTAGCTCTAAGGAATTGTTTTAAAAAAGGATGAAAGCAGGGTGAAAAAACAAAACCCAGCACTTATATATAGATTCAATTGGAGCATACTTCTTTTACTTGAAGGAACCATTCAAACTGTCTCAATTTTAAATTTTAGTTGTGGAAAAAAGGTTTTATTCATTGTGTGTATGTGTTTGGGTTCGTGTGTGTGTTTGTGTGTGTGTGTGTGAGAGAGAGAGAGAGTGCATGCCACAGCATCTATGTAGAGGTCTAAGGACAGCTTTCAGGTATCCCTCCTCTTCTTCTTCCTGTCACAGTTCAAATTTAGGTCATCAGGAATGCTTCCAGGCTGAGCCATCTCACTAGCTGTGAAATTTCCCAATTTTAAAGAAGGAGACAGTCCAGCAGCAAAGCAAAAATCATAGACAGAAGAAGAGTGGCGTGTACATTAAGTCAAGAGGGAAAAAAACTATATAAATTTAAAAAGAGTATGCAAATTTAATCTATATTCTAATATGAAGGAAACATTCTTAATGATGTTTATTTGAAACATTATATCTCACCATCTTCCATAATTTCCAGTTTTGTTAGAAAATAATTATACCAAATTACAAAATTCTGAGACTGTAACAATTCATTTTACATATCTGAAAAAAATTTTCAAACGTGGAAAAACAGCACTGTGAGTGCTTAGTGGATATATTTCAGACATTAAATAGCTAAAAATGAAAACTAAACACTAGCATTTTTCCATTCAAAGAGCACTTAAGCAGATGTCTCATCCCAAGCTTTCTACGAACTTCATTTCTGGATAACAATTGACACAAAGTGTCTCCTATAGTCACTTACTGATAGCTACAAGTAATGCTTAGCATCTAAACACTTCTACTTGACATAACTGTACAGATTTATGAGGAACAGGAGATGTTTCAATATTGTTTACATGTGTAATGTTCTAACAGAATAATTGGTATATTGATCATTTAAAAACATGAATACTTTGTGAAGAGAACATTTCAAATCCTTTCTTCCAGTCATTTTTAAATATGCAGTCTTTATTACAATCTACAATCAATCAACTGTGCAGAAAAACACATTATCTCTTTATCTGCCTGCGACTTTGCACTTGTCATTTACTTCTAACTCTTACCCAAAGGTAACTAAGGTCTTCTCTTCATTCTACAGAAAATACAGATACCTCCTATGATAAAGAAGAATGTTTGAAGTTGAAAAGAAACTTTAAAATCAGCTCCCATATTTTACATATAAAAGCACAGTAACTTGCCCCAGGGCCTAGCTGATTCCATTTGGATTACAGGTGGGTTAGGACACAGACAGCCTTCCAGATGAATCTCTGCTCCATTCACTTAATAACTTATCATGAACTCCATTTATACATCATAAGAAACAACTGACTTTGCCACAACTTAAAAAAATGGAAATTTGTCTAGGAATATGCCAATTTTCTTGACTATATTGATTTCTGAAATGGAACAATATGTCTTACTCATTATACATGAGACAATATTTAATTATATTATTAAGAACAGGATTAACCATGCAACTCTGTTGGCCCTTTTAGGAAGGAAATGATCATAACAATCAAGGAATTACTCCTTCTAGTCTCTTATGTTGGATATTTATTTTGTATTCCCTGTAGATCTCAGCAGCAAAGAGTACAAGCATCATCCAAGAAGGGTTTCTATTTAAAGTTGAGCTGAAGGCAGATGAAGTAAATTACTGAGCGACTAGAGAAGCATTGGAAGCTATTTAAAATGCCCAAGCTTTTAAAAACAAGTCACCTGTTAGTGTCTAGATGAGAATTCTTCAGTGATAAATGTGATAAAATGAGCTCTCTTTGGTAATAAGAATCTAACTTTTTTTCTGGGCACTTTAAACCTTGAGAAACATTGCTTTGTTTGACTTTTACAGGCCTGGTTTTTTTTTAAAAAAAAAACTGTAGCTATACATACAAAGCCAGTTGAAAGGCTTAGAATAAACTTATTAGTTTCAAAATACTTTTCTAACAGAGCACAACCCAACTCAAATCTACCCAAATGAGCAAGTCCAAATTCAATCCAGAGAAGGGTCTCTGTGGTTGGGAGAGACACATCAACCATGACCCACCACCTACATTAGTAATGAGCAGAGAGAATGTCTCAAAGAATAATAACCTGTGTCTGCTATCATGTTAGGCCATTTTCAGATGGCTTAAACTCTAATTGCTTTTATTTATGAGACTGTTTGCTATGCCTCTGATAAAACTGTACACATTATTCATATGTTATCCTCCCAGAAAACATAAGGCTTTATTTATGAGGGTATGTGGGGAGAGCTCAAAGTAAGTATGGTTGTGTTAACCAAAATAAAACTTGGTCTCCATCCTTGAGCATGAGGTGCTGTCAGGAAGTAAGTCACCCTGAGTAATAAGATCACTATGCAAAGAGATGCAAATGATATTCTCTGTGCAATTTAATAAAGTAGGTGAGACACTAGAACACAGGATGAATGTTGGTGGAATTATTAATTGAAATTTTTTTAATATCTGAGAGAAAAAATAGATGGATTTCTTCCAAAAATAGTCTCTGATCGAGAAGCATTTTTTTCTTAATGTAGCTGTAATTGAAATTTTATTTTGAAGCAAACTGAGATCTTGTGCAAATGAAGAACAAGACAATGTTTCCCCAAGACCATGATTCTCTAATTTCCTATAATGCAGAGAAAAGCATCATTAAGTACAAAGAAAAGGAGAAGACAGATGAATTTTACAATGACCCATTCTATTAGAGGGTGGTGAGGCTTTATTTATTATTCTTTACTTTCTAATTTTCATGCAATTCATGATTAGTTACAAAAGAGTAGTGGAGCTTTAATCAGATACCAAAATTGTCTTGGTAGTTGTTTTGAAATAAATAATATGCTAATAACATATTCATTAAATTGCTCTTTTCTATTTCCTTTGAGAAGCCCTTTGTATTAGTAAAGCTATCTTGACTATTTCAGAGAATGAACTATAATCACATTTAAAACAAATTACAAAGATTACAACAGTTCATTCCTTTGTAGCTTACCTCAAAGTGGGTAAAATGAGGTCTAAGTTTTTATATAGGACTGCTCCAAGAACAAATACAGATGACTCATCCAATTCTAGAAAGAATAAAGTGAAAAACTATTAGTAAAACCACAGACAAACACAACCATAAAAACTTTGATCCATTAATCACTAGCTCATTTCAACACTTGCTCAAGGGCAAAGATAAAGACAGGTAGCAGAAATTCATTCAGTCTTAGTCATGCCTACAGAAAGTTAAGCCCCATCACATTGCCCATGTAGTTGTACACAATAGTGTTTGTGATGGTTTTGAATTAGCATCCATTTTTTTTTCTGACAAAGCCAAGATTAGAACCTTCTTCCAGTCCATTAAAAGCTTTTCAATTCCCAATGATATTAGGGGAAATAGTCATATATCACTAAGATTATGTTCAGGATCACCAAAGTGAGACTTAAGACCACAGTGCCTCTTTTAAAGCTAATATTAGAAGGCACTTGAGACATTAATAGAAGTTAGTCCTTCTTTTCACGTGTTACTTTCGCCAAAACAGTAACTGCAAATAAAAGCGCATTTGAAGTTGAGACATAAACAAACAACAAAAAGTGACTTTGAATAGAAAATGCAATCACATTTCCACATCTAAAGCTAAAGTGCTTTATTTTGAGCTGAAACTCTTAGGGAAATATGAGCACACCAAGCTCAGCTCAATAGTTTGTGGTTCTATTTTCCCCACTTTAATAAATCCTTTCTGTAAGTAAATCTGTTGATTTAAAGGCCAAGGACAAGTGCTTACATTTATAAAATTAGTTTACAAACATGTTTGTAAAGGATTCAATATTATGTGATGTATGAAGATATATATGATTTACTTAGTGACCTGGTCAGAAATGTTTGCTTCACAGCTTATATTATTCCTCACAATTACCTTTTGATGACACAGGAGTAAAAATGCTTTTGGGGATAACGACTCGATCTTCTGAATTTCTTGCCCAGTCCACCATTCCTTTCCGACCCTTCATCGGGAAGTTGATGTCTGTTAGGACAGAGGCTGCAGGAAGCTTCTGAATACTAGCCACTATTTGGAAAAGAAAGAATACTGTCAACAGATCTTACTCTTAATATCATTGAAATCAAATTCATCAAATAAATTCCGAGTATACACATAATTGAGTTTTGAGGTAAATTCGCAGTTAGCAGGGCATGAAAACACACGTATTTACTAGATATTATTGTTCTCTTGGGGGGGATTCTTTCATTTACCACTAGGTTTCTTTGGCTTTGATTTGGAATCATACAATGATGGTCTATGGTGCTGTGAGTATCCTGAGGTGGCAACAGCCATAGCCACACTGCTTGGTCACACCGGTTCCCTATGGCAACTCTTCGAAGCCTGCACTTTCCATTAAAAGTTCAGCATACCTATCTGGTAGGCTGAAATATTTAAATTAGCTTGGCTTCAGAGCATGTCTTCTTTATGTAACTGTCAGAATGAGTTAGTTATAATTTAGGTGGATCCCATGAGGATATGGACAATAAAACACGCATATTACTGAGACAAAAAATTGCCACAGTCCAAGTGATGCACCACGGTACCAATAATGATACCATAACTACAAGGGCAACTTTATACACAGAAATATCAGATACATTGGTCACAATATAACCTTAAGGATTTTGCCCTAAAATTGCAAGAAATATATATATATATGCATAAATATGTATAAATATATATTTATATTGGGAATTGTGTTTTTACTACTAGAGTTACAAGTTTAAAAATAATTTTTATTTATTTACTTTTATTTTATGTGTGTGGGTGTTTTCCTGCATGTATATCTGGATACCATATGGGTACAGTGCATGCAGAGGCCTGGAGAGGGTATTGGGTCCCCTAGGACTGTAGTTATGGGTGGCTGTCAGCCATCATGTGGGTGTTGACAATTGAACCCAGGTCCTGTGGAAGAGCAGTCAGTGTTCTTAACCACTGAGCTAGCTTCAACCCCTAGAAATACATATTTCAATACATGTTGATAGAAATATAAGTGATAGCTTTTTGGAAATCTAAGTGTATTTATTTTATATAATAGTAGCATTTAAATTTATAGTACATGTACCTATATTTACAATAATGTATATAATAAGGTTTAAGATGATAAATACTTAAGCACTTGTATAGTATATACATTTTACAATTAAGAAATACAATTTGCAAATTTTATGCAGGCCTATGCATGTTCTACATTAACGCTTCAAGCGTCCCATGGAAAATATAAGTGGAAAGATGATGGGAAAACTATAAAAGCTAGCACAACTGGACAGCTAAAGTAAAAACCATTAGGCACTTCCTAAGTGGATTTTATTCTAGAGGAACTTGTAATTTAAAACAAGAGAGGATGAAATTAAGATTTTAACAATATTAGTTGCATAAATATATTACCGCACCCCTGGCTTGGTTTCAAATTAAATTGGTTATGTATTATGGCAGTGCACAGTGAAATTATACTTTATGAAAGCTCTTTGTGGCTATTATACACATCCATTATCAGCACAGGATGGAATTTCATTTGGCCTGCAATTTGACATATTAAGCTTAAAAAGGATTTGCTAACTAAATGTTGAAGGGAAAAAAGGTACTGGATAAGACATAAATTAGTTATGGATGTTAAATGCCATTTTTTTGAATAATGAGTGTAATTATTTTAGTTTCTTTTTTAATTTTTAAAACCAAGATGCTTTTCCTTTCCACAAATAACCCCATTCAAATGTGTTCAAGGACACAAAACTTCAGCTGTGTATAGAAAAACAGTCAACACGTTGGAAAATATTTGTCCTTGGCTCTTGAATTATAATGTTCAAAATTACATTAAAAGTCTTTGACTCTGACTTCAGTTGACTTAAAGTTTAGAGACTATGTATTTCACTAGCATGATCCAAAAGCTTATGAGAAGACATGAATGCTGTCTTTCCCATATTTCCTATTATTAAGGAAACTAAACATGAAGTAAATGTTTGGGTCCTGAAATCTAATCATTTCTTTATTTCTATGAACATTCACAGAAAAGTAAAAAAAAAAAACAAAAAACAAAAAAAAACAAGTATTGCTTAATGGAGGCTTTTTGTTGGTACTAGAAATCATGTTATTGAGTAAATGTTAGATTAATACCATGTTTGTGAGCAGGTAAGTTGATTTAGTGATACAGGCATGCATTTTGCCCCACACAACACAGTCTTTCATTAGAGGTATTCTAGTGGCTAAATTATGACGATATAGAATAGATTGTACTTCCTAATACAGTATACAACAAAGAAATATAAAAAGAGATCAAATTCACTAATTTGTGCCCAAGTCTAAATGTCATAGTCTTCTTCATGAAGAGTACAGAAACAAAAATTGAATGATTCAGTACACTTAGGCATGCAATTTACAAGCACGTGTATATATTTGTATAATATAAAGTTAAGCTATTTTATCTAGACAGTAAATCATGTTTTAATATGTGTATACAGTCAAACTGAACTAATTATCATGAACAACACTTCACTACACTTAACTTTTTCTGAAAATATGATGAAAAGGTTAATAAAACCATTGTAAAAGTGATATTTAAATAGGTTATGGGGTTCTGTTTTTAGTTTCTGAATTAACAATATTTAAAACTAACATGTTTTAAAAACCAATAAAGTATTTTAATTTATACATATTTACCCCAAATCCCCCAAGTTGGGTGTTTAACGCTGACATTCTGGTTCTTCCTGAGCACTGAATAGTTAATAAGAAAACATCCTTCTACACAGCAAAAATAACTCAAAGGTGTCTTTTTTCCCCCTTTTAAAGTTCTTGTGTATGGCATTTGGATCATTCTAATCCCCAAACCCTTCCCTTTTCTGCTGAGTTTAACTGCTCAAACCCCTTATATAAATTTGGAACCAGTTAGTCTTTGAGCAAATGGGAAAAGCATGTTGGATGACTACTAAGGAGGTAAGGTCCAAAAAGTAATTCCTTAAAGTATCACTTGGTAAATATGTGGGTTTTTCTAACAAGACAGAAACAGAGTACACATGCATACTAGATGCTGTGTTTCTATAGTAATTGGTTGATAAATTCAGTCATCATAAGCACCTAAAAGTTAGAAAGACTTTCCTCAATAATAGCTTTTAAAGCTTACAGAATTTAGATGGAACATGAAAGGATATGGTGTCTCTGGATAAATAGAGACATTCCATGCTCCAGGAATTGCCCTGAATTCAGAGAACTGTGCTGTCATTATAAAACTAGATTTAATTTATTATGAAGTAAAATAGGTGACTCATGAGGGTAAACTATGGAGCAATGCCACCAGACTAAGTTTAATATCGTGCCTTTGTTGGCCAAACTCTAAAAGGATCCAGGTTCAGTTTAAAGTTTTTTCCCCATTCCTAACTTTTTAAAACAGTATCAAATTTATTCTTTGCAGATTTTATATATGTTACAATATCTTGATCATCTCCACCTCCATTTGCTCCCTCCAAGGCTCCCCAGTACCACTGCCCCAACACATCTCCCTCTGAGTCTCAGTTTTCATTATCTTTCTTTTAAGAGTTTTGCTCATCAAAAGCACAGAGAAGTTTTGCAGATGATTCTAAAAGTATACAGGATTTCTTCCTTCATCATCGTTTTGCTTCTTCAAAGCAAGACTTACTCATCCGGGAGATTACAAAGTTTTACCCTTTGCCCTTGTAGAAGTGAAAGAGAACGAAGACTCTGTTGTTCGCCATTGTCGTGAGTGTGTTCCACGTACAAACGGGAGTTAGTAAATTTGATGTATAACCCAAATATTAGACAGAAAGGGAAGGCATTAGGAAGGAAAACAATTGAGAGCAAGAGAGAAATTTAGAGCAAGAGAGAAGAAGTATGGATAAAGGTTGCAGAGGGGAGTACAATAAATGAACTAAGGCCAATAAAGAACACAGCCATCTACCAGCCTGTTTTACCCTTGGAACCCATTTTTGCCCTTGACGCGGATTCTGATTGTTTCTTAGTTTCATAGACCTATTGACAGTTTGTGGTAAGTATTAATAGAAGCCACTATCTATCTCAAAAATTCCAGTTTGGAAGATAATTTTCAGTGTATGCAGTTGTTTGCATAGCATATGCAAAATGCTTAGAATAATCCCCCACAACACATAAACTGGGAGTAGAGATACTTCCTTCTCATTCCAGCATAAGGTGGGTGGAAACAGTAGGATCAGAATTCAAGGTCTTCCTGGACTATATAGCAAGTGAGAGACTAACCCAAGAAACACGATACAATGCCTCAAGGTTTTTTTTTTTAAAGCAATAACAAGTATCAATAAAGACAAATTCTACATTTATTTTACAAATTCTGTTTCTTAATAGCAACTCCTGTAGCATAGGTCTAGCGCTAACTAGCTTGCTGGGCTAAGAGATGACTGCATGGGAACTATAGCACATCACAGGAGCTTCCGTGGACACGTTGGCTATTACTATGGGAGCCAATTTTCATGGAATTAAGTTTAAGAAAGCTACTACATGGTTGGTTATGTATCAGAATAAAGTATTTAACTTTGGCTACAACATTATTTTTGTGTTTTTTAAGTGACCTCGGGAAAGGGATTTCTTCTTGAGTGTTTAATGTTAAATGCCTTCATACACCCGCAGGCAGGAACTGCAGTAGAAATAAGCAGCGCTCCAGATGTAGTGCTGAAGTGCAGCATCCAGGGATGTTCGCAAGAGTCTTATGAACTCTATCTTGTTTATTTTGCCCATAACATCTCTTTCTTCATCTTCATTTTCTTACATTCTTTCTTTCTGTCCTCCTTTCTGATTGACTTTGCCAGAAGGAACGAACTTTGCCTCTTTGCTTTTGGGGAGTTTAGAAAATCATCCAGGTTAAAAACATACTGCTTCAATAAAGAGACTAAATATCGTGAATGACAAGCTTCGGGTTTTCAAGGCAGCTAAGACCCCGGGCAGCAAAGAGCCCGTCAAAAGCTCTACTTCAAACATGATCCTAAATGCTCAGTATAGTTAGTCTCATTCTAGAGCACTCAGTGCAATGAACAGAGGAAACATCCAGGCAAGGGAGACTTGTAGCTATTAGTTTTAGAGCCTGTCCTGGGACTAGCTCTTGTAGACCAGGCTTGCCTCAAACTCATAGAGACCCACAGAGATCCTTCTGCCTCTGCCTGGGATTAAAGGCATGCGCCACCACTGCCTGGTTTAAAAGCTATTTTTCAAAACTGTCTTCTCCATTATGACTTTGTGTTGCATTTCAGACATATTTGAAGTTTGCCTCATTTTTCATGATCCTTCAAGCTGTGTTTTCGTGCATCAATATTAGAAAATCAAGCAGTTATCAAAATGGAATTTCCTGTGGAAACAATGCTCAGAATTGTGAGGGACTCATCTGCCAAGTCTCTCTAAGGAGAGTACGCAGGCAGGGAAAAATAGGGCTTTGTCTGGACATGCTAGGATATACCTTTGGGGTTTATTAGAGTATTCACAGAGAGCAGATCGATGGAGATGGACTTCTGGACAAGGTTTGAGGACTTAGCAGGTGAAAATCTCGTGGTTTGTATTTTTATAGCAAAGCTGAATCCTTAGTAAAACAGTGAGACTCTAGGAAGGGAAGAAGGACAGCTCTTTTCCTGACACTTAGTAGACAGTTGTTAGGAGAGTGGCACCTTCCATTCGTTCCTTAATTCATCCATTGAGAATTTGTCAAAGTTCTCTTCTGGACAAGACACTGTTTTTAACACACCACTTATCCAGAAACCTTAGATGTGATATCTCATTTAACATTCAAATTGACCCAGGAGGCATTATCATTGTCAGTATCTTCACTGTGATTATCAGGGCCTTCCTTTTTGCAAAGGAGGAAATCAGACTCTGCTTAAGCTCCTCTGTCAAGGTTATAAGTGGTATCATGGGGAGATTCAAACCCCAGTTTGTCTACTCAGACTTGTGTTGCCTGGTGCAGTGTGATTCCATCTAGCATATTAACAACAAATGTACTCTGTTTCATTGTTCTGCTTTTCACTAAGAACAAAGGACAGATTCAGCCTGAGGCAACAAAACACTGGCATGTCCATCAAATGAAAACTAGAAACACTGAAAAATAATGAATTAAAAAGTAGCATATGTACTTTCCTTTCCCTGAGCAGTCTTTATGTTCTAACATCTCCATGAAAAATCCTATTTTAAAATTCTGCCACAGTGGTCTGTAGGAATCATTCAGATATTTCCATAGATAAATCTTTAATTGTCCCCACGTTGGTTCCCCACCAGCACAGTCTTCTTTCTCAGAAGGTGGGGATTAGAATGGTGAAGGCCACAGAGAAAGAAACAGATGGTTGGGGCATGATGCTCAGCTGCCACTTCAATGAAAACAGCAGTAGAGGGCAGAACATCCTTTGGACCAGTGAACTCCATCACTTCCATTGCCACTTCCACCAGTAAAAAGTGTAAGATGCCCGAGCCCTATGGACACTGTATAAAATTTAGATGAGAAATCTCCTTGTGGTCACAAATTCTCAATTAAAGGATCCTCTGTGATGTGGGATGTCCTTCTGTATATGAGTTGCTTTTATTTGTTGATGAATAAAGCTATTTTGGACAGTGGCTTAGCAGAACAAAGTCAGGCAGATAGAGAGAGAGAATAGGCAAAGTCAAAGAGACACCATGTAGCAGCTGAAGGAGTAACATGTTGTGCCGGTAAACCACAACTTTGTGGCAATACACAGATTAATAGAAATGGATAACTTTATATTCAGAGCTAGCCAGTAAGAAGCCTAAGACATTGACCAAACAATTGCAACTAATAATATAAGCCTCAGAGTGGTAATTTCATAAGCGTCTTAGGGAACAGGCAGGCAGAGAAAAACCAATCCAGGGGTTCCAGAGGGATGGAGAATACGAGCTACACCTCTGCAAGCCAAATGTAGACAAACTAGATGGGACATTAAAAATAAGTACCAGTGTAGGACTTTTATTAGTTCCTTCTTCAGCTTGTAAGTCTTAAATACTAAATACTGTATTCAAACTAATTAATTAGCTATTTTTCATATTTATTTCTTATATCAAAATAGAAACTATTCTAAATTATTTCTATTATTAACTTTACATTCTGTTTTTCATTTTTTAAGCCTAGAAATCTGGACAGTAGAATGCACCTCTGTTTTTTGCTTTGACTTTTGTTTTTTCTAGGCATAAGTGCACTTGAGGGAACTCCTTCAACTCCTTGGCACATCAGCTTTCATTTGTTCAGCATTGAGAATGCTGACACATGAGGGTCCATCCAAGGCCATACACTTGAGTCTTGTTTGAGTAGAAGTGTCTTGACCAGAAATAGATATATCATAGCCTGCAACAAATGTGTCCCCTTGACTGTATTTGCATCATTAACAAGCTAAAAACACTTTTCACATTTTTTAAACAATGTAAAAGGTGAAGAAAAATTCTTCTTAGAATGTGAAAATTATATGAAATTAAATGTTCAATGGTTGTAAATAAAGTTTTATTGAAACTCAGCAACACCTATGATTTCCTTAAGGCCACTCATTACTTTCAGGGCACAATGGTAGAGTTGAGTAGTTGCAACAAAGATGGTATGGGTCACAAATCCTAAAATATTTACTACCCAGGCATTTACAATAAATGGCTTAACCACACCATGCCAGTCATATTTTGGAGAGTATGTGTTATAAAATGACTGTTTTCTCTAACAAGTTAGGGTAAAAAAATCATCTTAGTGTTGCAATTTACTGCATGCCCTTGCAAATACTTCTGACCACTGTGTTCTTCCTGTGTTACAAACAATACAGTGTCGAGAAGATGCCCACTGATTACCCTAATTTCTTTTCAGTATAAAGAAGAGTATGTCCATGTTATTTCAGAAATACACTTACAAATTTCTGTTTTTCTCTACACAGATATTTCAGAATTTTAGTCCTATCAGGAATACAAAAGAAGATAAGCGATGGGAAGTTTTTGCCTGTATACTTAAGTAGTAAGGATGAATTTAGAACACACTTAAGGTTAAAGTCCTACTCTTTGTCCAATTCATGAAATTCTGAATAGAACTTCTACAGAAAAGGGGGCATTCAATTATAATTAACCAAGTATAAAATAATAGGAGGCTTGAAAAATGAAGCATTAATATTTTCTCACACTCTCTCTTATTACTTTGAAATAAGAGGTTGATTAAACCTTATAAGAAAATGAGCCAAGACCTCTGAGGTGCTATGGCTCAGTAATCATCATTTTCCCCATTGTCACACATTCCCTGAGGAACTGTAACCACGGGGAGTACTCTATCTTAATAGGAGCAAAGACATCATTGTTAGAGCATTAAATGTTCATTTGTGAATACACGCCTCTCCAAAAACCTCCACTAAACTCCAGAGCATTTCAAGAACTGCTCTACCACTGAAATTTAGTGATTGAGCAGGAAGCATGAAATCTTTCTCCTTAAAGGGCTGAAGTCTAGTTTAAGGAATAAATCCAACCTTTAAGGATAAAAACACAATTTGTAGTATTTCAGATTGTGATAACTGCCACCATGAGGAAGTGATAGATGAGGTGGACAACAGATAGGAGATCATGAAAAGCCACTCGGAACAGGACTGTCTAAGATGGGTTTAGCAGATGGGTCTAAGCTAAGGAACTGCCCATGTAGGCCCAGGGCCTACCAAAGGCCAGTTATGTTCTAGAGGCATTGGAATAATACAGAGAAAAGAAAAAAGAAAGGACATCCCGAATAGGAGAAACATGAAAGATAAGAACTCTTCAGACATCCCAAACTAACAATGATAATAGTATTAATAGTAATAATTTCTATTATGTTAATACTAATAGTAATAACATATTAAGAATACAGAGGATTTAGGTAGGGTAAAAGGCTCAACATGATCTTGGAAGTTACAAGACAAGGTCTGGAGACATAATATTTAGAACATTGAAATTTATATTTATTTATTACTATTAATTAATAAAGTATTGTATGTTATATGAAAATATAAGTTGGATATCTTCATGTTATAACTAACAATTGGCATATAGGTAGGAATATGTTTTACACCATGGAGAATGGGATATAACAACAATATTCAGCAAGCACTAACTGTGCACCGATTCTATACAAAGCACAGTTACGGGTTCTGGGGCTGTTATCTGTTAATACTAACAGCAAAGATCCTGCCCTTGTAATACTGGCATAGGATTTACAGAGAAATTATAATTTTTATGAGAAATGATTTACAATCTAAAGTTAAAACTCTTCATACAGAAAATCTTAGTTGCTGTCACCACCTAGAAAGCCCCTGAACTCATCATGTCTCTGAAGCCAATCAGAGCTGGGGGAAAATTTCTGTCTGCTACAAAAGCTCACAACACTTTTAACCAACCACACAAGAGACCTTAAGAACCAGGGACACTAAAACATTTATAAATCCCACAGACTCTAGGGGCATTTGATATGTGTATAAAATAAAAATAAAATTTGGCAGATGAATGTTTAGATATCATAAAGTTAAATTAGAAAAAAAGAAGTATCTTCTACAAATCAATGGATCTGCAATTTGGCTTGTGACCAATAAATGCATGGAGAAGAAAAATCCCTCCGTGAGACACCAATTGCCGCTGAAGGCCTTATGCGATCTTATTATCGCCACGTTCCAGAAAGCAACTGTGGTAGATGTTCCTAAATTACACAGCTTCTTGTTCTGTTTAGTTCTAATATTGGCCTAGAAGGATAACATCTTTTCCCTCATTGTAAAGTGTGCACCAAGCATAATGCTTAGATTTTTTTTCAATACAAAGGGTAGCAAATTTTAGTAGTAACTTTAAAGTTTTCTAGGGGAATGGACTAAGGTCAGAGGAAATGGAATAATGTCATCATAGTTACATATCCAGTCAGTATTAGAACCCATAAATGCCCCTGTTTGTATATTACAAAATAAAGACCCCATTACTTGCCAGATACCAAATATATATTACATAGGATCACAGTGGTAATTTAGGAAAGTTATTTTACTTGATTTTATTTTGAGAGGATAATCAGAGAACTTTAGTGATGAACTGACTTGCAGAAGGTCTGTTTGTCATGTAATTTTGTAATCCACGTGTCAAGCTATAATGCCAGCACATTCTATTTTATTTATTTATCATGGTCTTGCTATGGTAGATCAGGCTGGCGTCGAGTTCTCAATCACCTTGCTTCAAAGCCTGGGGTTCTGAAATTACAGGAGTGTGCCCTCATTCCTGATCAACATCTGTGAAAAGATACAGAAGGGCATCCCCCACCTTCATGGACAGAGTGTTCATTCCTATTCTGAGACTGTTTTTCAGTCTGAAAATTCTGGTCAAAGCCTCTTACTGAGTAAAGGGGATTTTGGTGACAGAGAAGAGGACAAAGTCAGCACAGATTTCTTAGAATAGCCAAATAAACTCGATTTTTTGAAATCAGGAAAGATCATGACAACAGGAAAAAGAATGAAAATAAATTGTTAAGAGGGATTTGTTGCCTCTGTTTTACATGGCTCTCATTACAGAGACAGACCACTATTGTCATAGAGATAAGCAATTATTGCCATAGAAACAGTTGAAACAGGATTAGTTTAATAGTGGCACAGACAGTTGAGCCCTTTTAGTTGAAGAGCAAAATTGCAAAGAAGGATACAATATGGCACTTTTACTAACTCTAAGTCCTTAAAACATTGCACAAATCAGAAGAGACCAGAACATTTTAAAAACTCAAGTCTTTCTTTCAGGAAGCTTTAGAGTTTAATCTTTCCATTTATACTCACAAGTGTGAATCTAGCAGATTTTACAGGAATTTATCTTAAACAAAAAGAAAGAACCCACCACGGGAAAAGCTAGAAGTTCTCCATGGAAACAAAAGCCATTCCTTGTCCCAGATGGCCCTGCTCTTCACTCCCATGTCAGAAAGCTTGTCCCTGGCTGAAGGCGCTGACAGATCTCCTGAATAAGGATCAAAGAAGCTTCTCAGTCCTGCAAAGTCCCTCTTCATAGATCCCTAGATGATTAGAACTCATCAACAACTTCATTTCAGGTACTGAAATAACTGAATTGAGCACATTTGTCACTAGGTATATGTGGCAAAGCCTGAGAAATTCAAGAATTCTCCTATATTCTATAAGAAATTTACTTTTGAGTTTCTGGTTCTCAAGTAAAAGAAAACTATCCTGAACACTTAAATATAAACTCCACCTTCACCATCTCTGTTACATGCAATGCTTCCTATGGGCTGCGCATTCTTTCTTCATAGGCATGCATGTCTTTGGTGGGAAATATGGAACTTTTCATTTTCTTTCCCTATATGTTTCTCAAAGCGCTTGCAAATTATTAGGTATTTTATACTGCTAATGCTGTAAACTGTGGTTTGGTACCGTTAGGTTTAGAGATCAAGAGGATTATCTGAGTGTGGATAAGTGCACAAAAATATATTCAATAAAGTATAAAAGCCAATGTGAAGCTTCATCGCTTCAAGACAACTATTCTTAGAGTATAGAAGCTCATTGAGATGTATAGATTTTAAATCTGGTTAATTTTAGTATATAATTATTAATTTAATTGCAAGATTAAAAATTAAAGAATAAATAAATACAAAAAAATAGTAATCAGTAGAGACAAAGAATTGTTTCTATAGCAACACTTTCTATGCTGGTTGGTAACTCTAGGAATGAAGAATGAATTAGTAACATGTTCATAACATTTCCTTGGCTAAGATAGGTTATAAAATATTTATAACAAGGATAATACAGTTATTCTTTAATATGTATAATTAGGCAGAAAACAGGTTTTTAATGGAATAAGCATTTATGAAGACTGTTAGTACAAAAGAGAACAAATGGTCAGGAATAATTCAACATTGATGTACAAAGGAGAATATAGTGTAAGCTTCCCAAGAGTTGTCATATAAGTCCTTAACAAACAGAGTGGCTAAGAGGGTGACTGGCTGTACAAAATGATGAAACAAATCTTTAACTTTCAATTACCAAGATGAAAAAGGAAAAATCATTCTTTCTGAAGGCAAATCATTGATACAGGATGAACCATGTGAGTGCCCTCCACACTCACAACTCTATCAAGACAAATAACACCATGAATACCTGGACACCATAAATTTAGGACCCAAACTTTTGTTGGAAAAGCATAAGGAATGAGGAGGAAATAGAAACATTTTCTATCCACTAAACCCAAATGAGACTTCTGAAAATAGATTTTTTTTGAACAACAGTTTCTATCTGACATTTTGTAAGCTGTCATTAAAATGTGCACTCAAATGATGTGGACCTAAAGTACCTCTAAAAAGAAATTCTGAAACTTTCTATTATTTTTAGTGGCAAGACAAATGAGAAAAAAGGGGTAAAACTTATTAAATAGAGATTCAGAAATAATTATATACAATAATCACAACAGAGAAGTTGTTCAGATTAGAAGTTGGGATAATGTCAGAAATAACATAGAAAAGCTTGGGAGATTTGGGTTATTTAAAACAAAAGGGAATGCCTATTCAGATGCTTTAAAGATCTTCAGTGACAAAAATGTTACTGAATAATGATTTGATGAATAATAGTGTCCTTGAATGTAAGTAAATAAGACAGTGTAGAGAAAGATGGATGTTTATGTAACTACTTTTCACTCTAATTTACTTAGAAGAAAGTAGAAACCTACTGATATTGCAATGTGATAACTAGGATAACGTTTTGTATGTTAAGGTCTAGAGTTCTAACTATGACAATACTAATGTTACAAATAAAATTTTGTGTGGTAATGATAAAATACTTTCAAAACTTTCCTTCAATTACACATGGCTTATTTCATTTAACTGGCAGCCTAATCTGAGGCACAGTTTTGTAAAATCATGTTAATGACTATTTCCATTCTGGCTCTCGCCCAAGGATTTAAATGATGTAATGGTGTAGGGTAGTGATGGCTTCCATGGGTAAAATTGATTAGTTACCCTGAAAACACATAGTATAGACAGTAAGAGTAAGGACTCATATGTCAATGAGAAAAGTCAACACACACACACACACACTGAAATCTAAACTTTAGAGACACTTGAATAGTCAATCAATTTCTAACTTTAACTGTCCTAGATATGCTACAGGGAAATATCCCTGCATGTTTATTTTGTGTCTCTTGCTTTTTCTGAGACTATCTTGAATACCTAGTCTCATGAGATCTCCCTACATTAGCATCAATGATCTCCCTGCATTAGCATACACAATAATTGCTACCTTGGACATAACACCCTGTACAGCTAAGAACTTCCTCTTTCATTCACAGCCCATCTAAACTGTTAGCAAAATCTGCCAGACCAGCTGTCATGATAACGTCTCATCATTTCCAGTATCACCTACCCAAGCCACTGCATCTTCTTACTGCTCTCAGCTACATCTCTCACATCCTATATAGCTTATTATCTTCCATTTTGTAGTCATAATAATCTAGTAAAAGAGTAAACATATCAGATTATGGCATTTTTCTGCTCAAATTCAGGTCTTCAGCCAAATGTCTTCCAAATCTCATGGATTTGATCATACTTCAGTCACCTCCACATTTTTGGAGTTCTCCTGTTACTCCATTGTAAAGCACTTGGGTGCACTATGGTCTTTACATACTGTTTTTGTTCTATTTGAAGTGCTTTGTCTACACAGGCAATGGCAGTTCAGGTATCCAAGGTCATTCTTCCATTTCAAATATCACTGCTCAGAGGCCTTTCCTGGCCTTCATGAAATGGGATCCCTGTCTTCACTCAGTATTTCTAAATATGGTAGATTGCTTTATTTCTCTTCATAGCAATTATAACCATTGAGCATATTGGATGATATTTATTTGGCATGTGTCTTATTAATATGAAACAGAAATTTTACAATTACACAAGAGCAAGAGTTTTGTCAAATTCATTCACTGACAAAGCCTTAAAATGGAAAACAGAACCTGACATGAACTTAATGAGAGATGGAGACAAAATCAAGTGAATTAAATATGTGAATCATTACCCACCAACTGTACTGGTCCTGGGACACACTTTAAATTGGGGATCTTAGCTAGGTATACAAGAGCCCATTCATAAGGCTCTCCTTAGTTGTTTGTACTGCTTGTGCCAAGAAAAGTTGAAATGACTTTTTGTATTAACCTAGCCATAATTTCTACCCCCAGACATTTGGAATAAGTGGATCAGTCAATATTGTGTGATTTAAACGAAAAAAAAGAACTTATCAAAGAACGCATAGTACTGTATATCATTCCAAGTCTTTTCTTCCAAACACTGGAACTATCTTCTCAATAGAAAGTGTATGATGAAACTATATAAAGAAACCAGTACTTTAATTTTTTCTGACTTAACGAAAATTAGTCATTTATTTCATGTGTCTCTCAATACTTGTAGAGGGCTAGAAGGTGGGAGAGAACCTTACACATTTACCACCTAGTCTAGCTAACTGAACTGACGTCAGTAATAGCAAATTAAAAAAGATGCAAATTTCTCTATTTTTGGGTACTTGGTGTCGACATGTGTCTTGTTTTTTAAGAAAGGGAGCCAAGCAAGTGATGGGGATGTGTGAAGCACAAAGTGAAGCAGTGAGAGGAGGGAAATAAGTTTCCCAGAAGAAGCTAGGACTTGCCCATAACTACAGAGTCAGATTGAAATGCTGTTGCTCCTCAACTGAAGACAAGATGTGATATAAAAAGCAGTTATTAAAGTTCATGGTGAGTAACAGAAATTACATAGATTTTATGCTGATAAAAAGACATCATGGAAGAAAAAGGAGATGCTGTAAATGGATGTCTTTATTCGTATTCAATTTCAAAGAAGATATCGAGGACAAATGCACATTCCAAGAAACCAAGTAGTATATACTTTAAAATCAAGAATAAACTGTGATGCTTAACTTCACAAAGAAAAAATATACTTACTTTAGGGCATCTGAGACACCCACTTTATTGGTGTGCTGGGGAAGAAAAGAAGCTATATTTTCAAGAATCTTATATTTCAGGAATAACATTCGAAAATCTTTACAGTGGAAAATTCTAACATACGGGGTATTTGAAGATACTATCAGCCTAAAAACCATTCCCTGTTTGTCTGATATTGTCAACATTGAATAATTCCTGAGAACTCTTGTGAGACAGTAGTACGTGGGTGGAGCAGCATACATCTGTGCAAAGTAAATCCTTGCAGAAAATTGACTC
The DNA here is from genome assembly GCA_001685095.1 of Ellobius talpinus. Classification (NCBI taxonomy): domain Eukaryota; kingdom Metazoa; phylum Chordata; class Mammalia; order Rodentia; family Cricetidae; genus Ellobius; species Ellobius talpinus. The sequence goes on along the minus strand of LOJH01003098.1, from coordinate 535 downwards.
AAATTCTAAGGGATATGACCACTAAAGTGTTGTGGAATATTAGTTTAGGATGTGTGGCATTTGTTTATTTTGTGGAAAATTAGTTTTAATGAAAGAAAGATGTATTGTATTCTTTTATGTTGCATTTGTTTAACCCTGTAAAGCTGTATTACTTTGCCTGCCTAAAATACCTGGTTGGACTCGTAAAGTGTTGAATGGCTAATAGCTAATCAGAAGAAAGAAATAGGCAGGGTTGGAATACATAAAGTATAAATAGGAGGAGAAATCTATAAGAAGAGAGAGAGAGCGAAAAGGAGGATCGAGAAAATGAGGGTAAGAAGAGGCCAGAGACTAACACCCAGCCATATAGTCAGCTACAAAGTATGAAGAAAAGAAAGATACATAGAATAAAGAAAGGTGAAAAGCTCAGTGGCAAAACATAGCTAAAGAGAAACGAGATAATATACATGACAAAAGCTGGTGAGGAACAAGTCAAGCTCTGGCTGGGCATTCTTAAAGAAGAATAAGGCTCATGTATTTATTGGGAGCTGGGTGG
>LOJH01003097.1:53423-66564 GCA_001685095.1 Ellobius talpinus | reverse complement strand
ATCTATCTATCTATCTATCTATCTATCTATCTATCTATCTATCTATCAGTAAGGACCACCAGAAGCAGCTGGCAATACACCTTTGCTGTTTTGCCTGAGTGCAACTCACCAGCACTATTTCATAAGTTGTTTCATGGAGATCTCAATGGTCTGTTTCCTCCAAGGATATCATACTACTCCATGACATTAATGATAATGTTCTGATTGGAGCCAGTGATCCAGAGAACAACAACAACAACAACAACAAACCCAGCTTACCAGCTACTTTAGGTTCATTCTTAAGATTTTGTCAATGGACAGAAGCAAAACGCATGAAAATTTGGAGACCTCCTACCTCAGTGAAACTCCTAGGGATTTCGCTCACATATCTTTCTAAAGATAAAGGATGCTGTGTGTGACCCCCTCCTACGACCAATAAAGGACCCTACTAAGCATCTTTGAATGTTGACAGTAACACACATCTCATGATAGTGTTTTACTCCAATCTACTGAGTGAATTGGAAGGCTTCTGGTTTTGAAGAGTCCTCTGAACAAGCAAAGGTTCTGAAGAAGGGACTGGCTATTAGGCAAGCTGCTCAGTCACTTGGGCTGGGTGGTAGCAGCAGGTCTCATGATACTTGAGGTGTCAGTGGAAGACAAAGGTTTTTTTTGTTTTGTTTTTGTGGTTTTGTTTCTTTAATCTTTGGCAAGCTCCTAAGTATGGAGAATCCTTCTGCTCAAACGGGCACCAGTGGCCTTATAAAATGCTTTAGATCTCCTAATAGTGTCTATTCTACACATTATTGTTTCCAATCAAGGAGACTCATCATTGGACACACATTTATGGGTTTTATGATCTTACCTCTCTGTCCACTATCCTGAAGCAGGTAGCTTAAAGGGAAGTTGGAATGACCTTTGAAAGGCTCAGTTACAGCCCCAGCAAGACAGCAATACCTTGCAGAGCTGGAGTTAGTTTCCCAAGAAGACTGCATATGCTCTCAATCAGCATTCAGCATGCAGCACTGTTTCTCCCATGGGAACCATTCATGGGCCCAGGAATCAAGGGTAGTGTGTACAGTTAGGGACCCACTAGCAAATTTTGCTTTCTGTTCCCATGAGTTATGCTGTACTGGCTCGGAAATCTCCATTTCAGAGGGACAAATACTGGCACCAGGAGACAGAACTGCCATTGCATCAAATTGGAAGTTAAGATGGTTGGTCACCCAGCTACTCAGGACCCCTCATGCTTCTGAATCAACAGGTAAAGAAGCTGTTGTACTGTCTAGAGTGACTGATCTAATATTGGATTCCTTACTCACAGCAGAAGTAAGACCAAGCCTGGACACAAGGCATTCTTTACAGTGCTTGTTAATGTTATCCAGCAGCGTGATTAAAGACTATGAAAAACTAATACCCAAGCTTGTCAGGCCCATCAGGGCCTCGGGCCCTCCAGTAAGGAAGACTGGCATCATACCACTGTGTAAAAAACGGTCACCAGCTTAGGCTCTTACTGAAGGCAAAGGGGATACAGAATCGGTAGTAGTAGAAAGGAGCCTCAAAAATAAGCTACATTTGTATAATCAGTTATAGAAACGAGGGTTGTAATTGCCCTAGATACTTCTTATTTTATTGTTTGTAGTGGTGTGTGTGTGTATGTGTGTGTGCACGCACATGCACGACACTGTTTTTTTTGTTTTCGTTTTATTTGTTTGTTTTAACTGGCTCTCCAAATTCTGGGTCAGAGATCTCACATCAGAAGGAGGAGTGAAACACAGTCTTAGACCACCACAGACCTTCAAATACCTCTCCAACTTTCCAGGCTGCTCTGATCCTCCTTTAGTAGAGGACACAAATAGAGTTTCCTGTAACTGAATAGTAACCTGACGATAAGCAAGGAGAAATGTGTGTAGAAAAAGACCTGAGAAAATGGTCCAGTCTACAAATCAGTAACACTTAAACATTTTAAAAGTTAATGCTTTTAGCTAGCCTACAAAATAATGGGTTTATTGTGACACTTCTATACATGTATATCATCGTACTTTGGTCACACCCCCTCACACACACATTTTTTAATATATTTTAGAGAACAGAGATTTACTTTCTAAGTTCTGAAGGCTGAAAACCTGAAATTGAGGTGACCGCAGGTTTGCCTTCCTCCAGACGCACAAGTGTCTGATTCTCTTCTGGTGGCACCCAGAGAGACTTGATATCCCGTCTGTCTCGCTTCCGTCTTCACACCTGTGCCTTTCTTGCTCCCAAGCCCTTCTTTATACAGGATGCTCATTGGCTTGAGGGCTCATCGCAATTCAGTATGGCTTTGTCATACCTTGGTTATATTTGTATAGACCCATTTTCAAAACACAGGCGCCTGGTATGGAGACTTGAACACAACTAGAGGAGACGGATAATACATATCAGTTCTAGTCCATTCTCTAACCTCCAAACTCACGCCTTCCCCTCAGGCACTATATATTCATGCCTTGTCAAGACTGTTAACTCGACCCTAACATCTGAGCACAATCTAACATCAATTGTAAGACCACAATCACATGTAAATATTATCAATTCCATGAATTCCATAGCTCGTCATTGAATTATTTACATCAGCCTGTCCCAGGCTGTCACTTTATCTGCAGATATCATATTCTTAAAAAGCTTGTTGATCTTCCGTGCACTTCACAGGGATATAAGTGAGTAGACAGAAATATATACATATTGGTCTAGGATAAAGCCACTTGTGCTTCTGGTTTCTACGGAAAAGATTGGTTGGTTCATGCCTATAATACCGGTGCTTGGAAGGGAGAAACAGAAAGATCAGAAGTTCAAGGCCATTCTCTGCTATATATTAAGTTAGAGGCAGGCACAGGCTACACATGTTTTTTTTTCATATTTTTGCTTTTTGTGTTTTGGTGAGAATTTTCATAATCATTAAGAACTAACTAGTTCATTTTTGCTTAATACTTTCTTGCCCTACTTACTTTTCCTCTGACATCTTACTATATATAAGGGAAACCAGGTAACACTTCCCATGCCTTGTTTGAAAGTCTCATACATTCAACATCCAACTTCCTTGGCATAAGTTCTGTTTCTACCAACGGCAGAATAAATTTAGCCAAATTCCTGATGCTTCTAATAAAACTGGCTTTTCAGTTTTAATTGTATCTACCACTATTACTATTAGTGTATATGAATGTATGTGTGCATGGGAGTGCACATGTGAGAATATTGTGTGTGTATGCGATTGTGTGTGCGTGCATGAGTGCCTGTGTGTGTATGAGATGTGCCTGGGGGCAGTGGAAGGTCAGTAGAAACTTTTGGGAGTCCGTTCCCTCTTCCACCACGGGTTCTGGTTTTCAAACTCAGGTCACCATGCTTGTGCTGCAAGCACTTTTATCCACTGAGCCATTTCGCTGACCCAGGGTCAAGAAACACATTCATAACTTCTCGTTCTCACCGGAAATGCCTTTAGCGTTCACATTTCTCTCAACATTCAGCTCATGACAATGTGTGCTCTCTGAGGTGACAGAGGGCTTACCTACAGTTCTACCCACTTCTTTCGGGGCCCTACCACAGGCTCTTTCATGTCCACACCCTACCAACAATGTCTCTAAGGCAACCAGTGGAGGCTTTTCCCATTATGTGTTTTGAATTTCTTTCAAACACGACTGTCACCCTCTTCACAAGCCACTGTGACTGTCTTTTTTTTTTTTAAAAATTGTCAGTATCCCTTAGCAAGTCACAATAAACAGTTTAAAAATACAAGAAGTCATCACCCCTTCAAGTTCTAGAGGGAAACAAAACCCCAAAGGTATAAACAAAGCTGTAAGCCCTTCAAAGACTACAAGGAAGAACCTTTGCTTGCCCCTCTTCAACTTCCAGTCAGTTTCCTTGGCTTGCATCAATATTATTCCCACTCTCAACATCTGTCTTTATGGGTTCTTTCTGTCTTCTCTGAATCCACTCTACACACAATTAAACAAGATACATTGTGCCCAAACACACACACATACACTCTCTCTCTCACACACACACACACACACACAAATAAATAGAGAACAAAGTAACAAAACTCAGCCCACAACCCTGTGCATTCAAGTTCAGAATTGCTAGCAAAAGCTTCCGTAGGCAGCAGCGGTGATGTGCGCATGGCCAGCAGTATTAGAAATGGGCACATGTCTAACACAGCAGAGCAGAGGGTCGTGTGAAAGGTGAGAGACGAACAGGCTGTTCAAACGGCATCAGGGTGGCTCCACTGTTAAGTGTTGCTTTTATTTTCACAGTGCTGCAACATTGCTGGTAGAGCAATCAAGATGCAAACACCTGAGAGGAAGTGAATAACCTGACTCAAACTTGTTCACTCTTTAGCAAACAAGTTCATGGAAGTTAGCATGAGCTCCCTCTACCTGCTTTGAGGTTTATGTATAGAAGACAACCAAAAAGGGGACTCGCAGGGTGCCGAAGGCAAGGAAGGGGTGTCACCGAAGGAATGGAGTGTGGCAACGACTGTAGACAAGGCGGCTAGAGGAAAGCAGGAAACACATTACCTGACTGCTGGCCCCGCTGTGCAACCCAGGATGACCAAAACGGTGCCAGGCTTCTGCTTCAAGTGCATGTAAGCCTCGCTGGGGACACTGCCCCAGTGCCCTGGAAGCTGGGGACATTGCCCCAGCGCCCTGGAAGATGGGAAAGAAGAGTCTCCCTCTTCGGCGCCCCTGGCCTCCTTCTCCCTCAAGGCTTGCTCCTCGAAAATGATCGTCTCCTAAGTCTCATGTCTGATTACAGCACCTGGAAGACTGAGGCAGGAAGACTTCGAGTCTGAGGATAGCCTAGGCTACGAAGTGAGAGTTCCAAGCCAACCTGGGCTACATAGTGAGACCTTGTCTCAAGAAGAAAAGGAAACACACAAAAAGCAGCCATTCCCCTAGGCAGAGGAGAATGACGCTGTGACCTTTCGGTCTGGTTTGTTCTTTTCTGTTATCTGTTCACTTAGAGGAAATACCGTCAGCAGAAGAAACTGGTTATGTAACTGTAGACTCTAAAAGACCCTGAGGGGCCCTAAGTATGTGACCTGTACCTTGTTTTAAGATCGTTGTGGAAAAGAGCATGTGTTAACTTCCATCTTCAAAGCAATGGTGCCACCAGGACCAAATCTGTATATAAAGACTCCAATCTTCCAGAACTACTGATGTGCCCAGATGTGCCCAGCACTAGCCCTGTCTCCTAGTCCTGAGTTCCATAGGCCACCATCCCGTCCTACCCCACTCTTTCATACAGGGTCCTCTGGAGGTTAAAAAAGTTTATTTTGAAATGAAATGACAACTGGAAAAGGCTTTCATTTTCATATGGGAAAACTCCCCATAAAGCGTGGCTTTCTCTGCGTGACTGTTCATCACAGCCGCCTGGAATGCTTTCTGCGGCCAAGTTCTAGTTGATCTTATAAATCTTCCCTTGATCTGGAATTTTCCCTCTGCACATTTGTTCTGCTTAAACCTTTCGGCACATTTGTTAGCTTGAGTGACATCTGAAAAAAATCGCCACCCCATTAACTTGGAGTCATCCAATCTGTGGGGATGCACACGGTGCCTCTAATGGGGATAGCTTGGTTCCTTCCCAGATGTTTCTTTTCAGCAGACATCATTGTGTTTTAAAACTTTGGATAATTATAGCTCTGTAAACCTAGAGTACAGATTTGTTGGCTCCAGCCAGCCCTTGCTCCTTGTGTAATGGCTTCATTGTTTAGTAATCGCCCTATTCACAAAGCAAAGGGATCTGTGTCAGCAAAGCACCTTCCTAGTGCGGGATAGACAGTAGCAGAAGCAGTGAACCAAGTGAACTGAAACATCCACAGGGGACTTGGCCACACATCTGACCAGGGATGCTTTCCCCTTTCTGAAATCCAGCCATTCTTCAGTAAAGTCACCTTTTCTTGACAAAGAGGCATCTCAGCAATGCTCTTTGTGTGGGTGAACCCCCCTGCTAAAGCAGGCAGCCCCAGAGGATGGGGTGGGCCCCGTGTGGGTTATGGAAAATGCTTCAAACGTTGCAGCTGAGCCTGAGATGGGCTGCAGAGCCCTGGGGAGTGGTCCATCTGTGCTTTTCCCGAAGAGAAAGAAGGAGAAATACCCTTAAGCTGGAAGGTCCGGAACAATCTCTGTGTGCACTGTGAAGACTCTGCGGGGCCACTCACTGCCGCTGCATAAAGAGACTTTTACATTGCACTGGGGACATGGCAAAGGAGTTTATACCCCAAGTTTCCCAAATGTTGGTATCCAAGTGGTGTTAGAACCCAGATATTTCTGGCTCATACCCAAGCAGGCTCACACAGCAGTGTGAACCGTCCGAAGCATCGGCTCTCCTTTGCTGCTGTTTCTGAGACTCCTTGGGAAATCTTGCAGGTGGACAAGGATTCTGAAGGGGTGGGGAAGCTGCCCTGCAGACACGCGCTGCTCTTCCACCTCCCAGAGTCTGGGGAGAGGGCAGAGGTGAGGGAAGGAAGACACAGAGAGAGGGTGGTTTGAATGATTGTAGTAAAATGGTGCAAATATCGATCCCATCTGTGACTGCTTCACTCCATACCTGGAACGTGCCCTCCAGAATCAGTGTTCAAAACCATCGGAAAAATGACTATCCAGCCACTTAAAGTGTTTGTGTGTGGGAATGTGTGTGTGTGTGTGTGTAATGTGAGTGTATACATATATTATTGAAGGGATAGTTATTTTGGGTTAGATATTATTTTAAAGTAAACCCAATTAAAATCTTACCATAACTCACCTTATCTAAGTAAAACAGAACCTTTCAGAGCTCTACCTGCTCAAAACTCCCCTCTGAAGAGTTTCCCACAAATTCAGGAAGGAGACAGATTGCAGATTCCCGCCGGCATCAAGGAAAACCCAAGCCTTTTCTGTCCCTTCCTGCTGATGCCTTAAACTCCTCTCACATCTTTTGCTTGGGTTGATCTACAAATCTTTGTCTTTACAAGTTACTCTTAAATAACAACCTGTTCACAAGTAAATGAACCATGTTTTCTCCTTTAACCCAGTATCAGTTTTAAGTCTACATCCATCTGTTCAGAGCTAAGTAGGAGATAAGCAGTCTACTCAACACACACAAACACACACACACACTCACACGACAGGGGGGCAAAACTGTTACACCCCACAGACACCCTCACTCTAGGAAAGGGCCTGGCTACAGCTACCACTGTACCCTTTATCCCTTACCCCTGCGTGCGCAGTCCCAAACACAGAGTTCAGACCATGGCCCTCCCCCTGCTCTCTGTCTCTGTGCCTGCCTGCTTTGCTGGAGACGTACAATTGACACATTACAGATACTGGTGTTCTTCCGCCCCTCCGCCAACTAACACTTGACTTAATTTTTAGACTTCTTTGACTCAAAGTCTGAGCAGTCAAAACTGAGCTATCACACTTACCTAAGAATTATGCAAAGGCCCAGAACTCCTGAAGGTCAAAATTGGCTCTCCTGTCACTGTTTTGTGGTATAAGGGCGACAGACTCCCAAATGCTGGTTCAGAGAGGAATGGAATGCAGAGGTGACACATTAGGGACAGTATTCAATTGCCAGGGCTTCCATAACAAAGTGTCTTCTACTAAATGGCTTAGAAAACCAGACATTTATTATAACACCGTTGTAAGTCTAGAAGTTCAAACACGGGGAGTGGCGTGGACTTGCTCATGCCCTTTGAAGGCCCTAGGAAGAAATTGGCTTCTGGCCTTGCACCTGCCTTCCGGTAGATCCTTTACTCTTTGCATTCCAACACCAACCTCCACATGATGCTTTTCCCATGTGTCCATGACCAGACTTCTTTTATTATAAGGAAGCTCAAATCATATAGTGTAATGAGCCCACCTGCTCCAGGATGACGTCACCCTGGCTAATTATTAGACCCACAGAAACTCCCGTTTCTATTTCTAAACACTCATTTATTTTGTCCAAGAATCTTTGTGGATGTGGGTATGCTATGACATACATGTGGAAGGCAGAGTCACTTCTTTCCTCCCACCGTGAAGTCCTGGTGATCACACATAGGTGGTCATGCTTAGCAATACACACCCTTACCTGCTAGGCCAGCCCACCAGCCTGTAGTTTGCTTTTTTTTTTAACTCTTTTACTCTTTTGGGGGCCCGCCACCCAGCTCCCAAATAAATACGCATGGAGACTTTTTATTACTTAGGAATTCTCAGCCTTAGCTTGCTTATTTCTAGCCAGTTTTTCTTAACTTAAATTATCCCATCTATCTTTTGCCTCTGGTCTTTGACCTTTCTCTATTTCTGTGGATCTTTTCGTTCCTTCTTAGTCCTTGTCTGGCTGTGTAGCTGGGCGGCTAATCTCTGAAGTCCTTTTTTCTTTCTCTCTTTTCTTGCTCCTTGATCTTTTCTTCCCACATTTTCCCTTCTACTTATTCTCTCTGCCTGTTCTGCCTATCCTTTCTCCTGCCTTGCTATTGGCCATTCAGCTTTTTATTAGACCAATCAGGTGTTTTAGACAGGCAAAGTAACACAGCTTCACATAGTTAAACAAATGCAACATTAAAGAATGCAAAACATCTTTGTATAATTAAACAAATGCACCACAGCATAAACAAATGTAACACATCTTAAACTAATACTATTGTGCCTTTCCTACCAGGATGGACTGTGTCCCCTAAAGCAGACCCTCCCTTCCTCCTGTCTCCACTTCTCTGGTATTTGTTCACAGCAAAAAGTAAAGGTTTGCTAATTATCATTTGTTTTCATCACTGTTCAATGTTCCAAGCCTGCCCACCTTTTGGGGGTTATACTGCTACGCTCGAAGCCTGCTGATATTCATTACACATAGAACAATATCTTCAAAACAGCATCTACACTGGTCTTAAACAGATAACTGGGCACAACAGTGTCACCAAGTCAGTACAGAAATAAATTGATAAGCATATTTTCTGAAAGTTAATTGAAATGTGTCCAAGATGGAGGAAAATCAGGAAGTGACAACTGGAGACTAAGGTATTGGTTTTTGGCTGTCCTGAGTAGTGTACAGAAGGAGAGCAACCAGGCAAGTGACCGGCTGCACCATGCCATGGTTCAGAGGAACGGGTGTGGCTTCGTGTTTTCAGTAAAGGTAGAGCCGTGAAGGTTTTCTTGGTGTACAGCATGAATTATGCTGTGGTTTGGTTTGTCTCCTAAGGATTCATGCTGGATGCTTGCTTGTAACAATATTAAAAGGTGGTAAGTCCTTCAAGAGGTGGAACATCGTGTATGAAAATTATGCCATTGAGGATGACACCTTCAGAAGGGATTAATGTGGTGCTTGTGGGACTCTGGTTATTTTGAACAGGGTAAGCATGACCACCCCATCCCCAAGTTGCTCTCACTTCGTATCTCGGTATATGGACACCATTACGCATATTTCTGCCACCAGGATGCCTTTTATCACATGAGGCCCTCACCAGAGGCAAGGAGAGGCTGACAACATGTTTTTTGAATCTCAAGAGCCATGAGCTGAAGAAGCCACTTTTCTTTCTATGGTCCCCAGCTTTGGGTATTCTGTTAGAACAACATCAAACAAACTCGCACAGGAAAGCAGACGAGCGAGCAAGAAGATAGTCATGTTGAAGTAACAGCACGAGGGTCTCGGAAAGTTCCCGAGGACGTTCTCTTCCCAAACGCCTCTTTAGTGTGTGGGTATTTCGAGCCAGAGCTGAAGGAGAATCAGCAGACACAAGAAAGGGCCTATATGCAGGGCATGTGTTTTCCCTTTGTAAAGGAGTTCATTTACAAAGGAAATTTCCATTTGAGGGGTCTCTCTCCTGCACAAGGAAGGGGAGGACTCTTTACCCGCCATCACGCACATCCGTCCACATGAAAAGCCTCACTGACCAGCCCTCTTCACCTCCTTGTCTCATTCATCTCCCCACAGCTGGCATCTCTTTCCCAGAAGCCTCTTTCAGCCTAAGAGGTCTAGGTTCTTGTCGCTGGCATGTCGGGGGCTTACTTATCTCTGGGTATTTCCATGTGTCAGCACAATGCACATGTTAATAAACTTCTGTTTGTTTTTCTCTTATTAACTTGTGGTTTTTATAGGGCACCATCTGGAGATCCTAGGAAGGAAAGTCAGTAATTCTTTCCCTGCAAGATTTCAAAGACCCTGACTATCTCAGGCTGGGTACACTGGTAGAGGAGGCTAGTTAAGGCCTAGTGAGCAAGCCTCGCCAGACTAAGAGTCAGCTTTGCTCTCTCTGGAATGTATAGAGCCACTTTTACAAGGGTTCCTAAGCACCTATCTTGCTAGAATCTTCAGCTAAATGGACGGAATCAAGACATCAACAGATTGCACCCAACTTTCAAAAAGCTCATCAGGGTCAACACAGTTACCTAGCTGGGAGGATGCAATGGGTGCATCCAAAACAAAAAAGCTCCCAGATCAGAGGCCTTCTGGTTCTTGACTTAGGAATCTGAAGAGTGAAATCCACAGAGAGCAGGGGCGTGGGTTAGAAAAGATCTGTATTACAGGTTCACGGTGGCAGCTTGAAAGAGTAGCTGAGTTCCCAGAGATCAGGAGTGGGTCCCTGTTAGTCTAAGGGTTTTTTATGTTGGGAACTGGGATGAGATATGAGGTGAGGGACAAACTGGCTAGGCATGAAGTGTCCAGGCACCTCTTCTCAGTGTGGTCGTATCCTCAAGCACAGATTTCAGGAAGATTTAGAGAGAGAGATAGTGAGAAAATCAACCTCCTATGGCATCCCTGGCTCTGAAAGAACAAGACTGCTGGCCGGACAGGGGCCATTTGTAGCTTTTAGCTAAGGGGAAAAAAAAACCTGTTAACTTTTGGGTCTCCATTCCTAAAGCTGCCTGACAAGTTTCTGTCTCCCTCCTCATCACAGCCTGTGAGTATTTCTGGTCTCAGCCTGGGATCCCAGACACAACACCAAGGGGCAAAATAGAGCCGAGCTGCTAGCTTCCACACTTAATTTATTCTGAAGAGCCTGGAGGAAAAAGAAAGGAGAGCAAGGGAGAGAAGGTGGTGTCTGCCCTCTTCCTGAAGACAAAGCCCTCGCTACTGGACAAGGGCAGCCACAACCTTCCCATGTACCTTCCTTGGAGTTCAGGGCTTGTCCATCTTTCTTGGGGTTTGTCCGTCTCACTTAGTTCTGTTTTATCCGCACAGGAGGGAAGAAGAGCGAATGGGCAGCTGGGATACAGGATGATCTCCTTGTCCACCTGTTCAGAATCCGTACAGTGCAGAACACATCCGATTTGAACTACTTCCTCACCTTGTTTGTCTGGCTAACTCGCAGTCTCCACCTTGCTCCTCAGAATGTCCTTCCGCAGCCTGAGCCTGGAGCCTCCTATGGACCATGGGGCAGCTCCAGACGGTACCGTAGGGGTAGTGGTGATTCTGTTTCAAAACTGCACTTGACTGCTTGATTGAAACAGCTAGGCTAGACTCTTCACTCTCGTTGGACATGATGCTCTGCTGGTTACTCTTTGAAAGGCTTCAATAGGCTCCCTGTAGGGACCTGCGAACTCTGTCACCCATTGTTTATTGCTGTCACCCAATTAGTCCAGACAGCAGCCATGAACAACTTTCTACTGCACTATCCTGCCGGCTGTGCGCCATGAGTACAATGCCAAACATGCCTCTAATCGCCAGCTAATAAAATCAAAATGTGCTTTTGTTGATTCCACCGTGACTCCAGTCACCCTTCCTTCCCAGATCTCTTTTTTAATCTAATTACATATGATATTTCACTTTAGAAAAAAGGATGTTAACCTCAACAATCCTGTTCTTTTATTTGAGAGCAAGCAACCAAGTTTTCTCCTAATGCAACTGTCACGGCAGTTTGTTTTCTGTGTACAAACTAGCATATATGCCTTCTCAAGGTCAAAATATTACTACATGTAGGGCTTTTCCTTCGAGCTTTTTTATCCCCTACTACGAACTGTACAATCTATCTTCTCTCCCGCACCCATGGAAAGCCCGTCCTAAACACCGTGGAAGAGGAGTTCGCTCTGCTTATAGTAAGCACTGTGAAAATGCCATTCTATGCAAATGCTTTATCTGTTTGGTGAACATGCACTGCTGCACACACAGGTGGAGGCAGGGCCTGAGCAAAGGCCTCTAGAGGAAAAGGGGTAGGAACGGAATGTGCTGAACTGCTCCACAGTCCCTGTCTTCCCACTCACCTGGGAAGCGTGACTTTAAGCATGGGGGCTTGCCTTGGCCTTTGTGTGGAAAGGAACCTCATCTCTGATTCGGACCTTCATTTCCAAAGAGAAACCTGAGAGTCCAAGAAGCAGAGAGATGGAGCCTAGGTAAGCAACGATGTTAATGGTCAGAAAGCAACTGTGCAACCATACTGGCAAGAGCAAAAGTTCTAAAGAAAGACACAGCTAGGACAGGTATAGGGGCACACGCCTTTTGCCCCAGCGCTTGGAAGGCAGAGGGAGGCCAGCCTGGTCTGCATAGTGAGTCACCGGCCTTGTCTCAATAAACAAAGACAAGTAAAGGGAGACATCCAACAGAACAAGAAGAGAGATCCCACATGGCTATCAGAGTGCTAAGATAACTGACTCCCAAGAGGTTGGAGCTTCTCCTGGACCTCATGCTGGAGGAAGGGAAAGGCCTGTGTCCTGGTGTTACCTAGAGCGTGGACTAGATTTCCCACAGTTCTGACAACTTAGCAGATCACTGGTAGGACAAATTGGAGCTGAGACAGCAGTGGATGGGACCACATCAGACTGCTTAGTTATAGATGCTTTTTGCCTTCTGTTTAAACCTAAAGCTCAAGACAGAGCCTGCAAATACGAACTGCAGGGGTGGGGGGAGGTCTGTCATGAGACCTCTTTCTCTGTCCTTCTTTTCGTGTGACCATGCTGAATCAATCCCCTTTCTCTACCTTTCACTACTTGTCCCTTTAATTGGCCCACTGAGGCTGAGTGGCTACACCTAGTTGCCAGGACTGATGAATGGACTCAAAAGTTTTGGTAACAACTAAAACCCAGGTGGGCTAACTCTGATTGAAACAGCACCTGAGTTATGTGGGTAGTTGCAGCCTCCTTTGTGGTGGTCTTGACAATCTCAGTTCAGCAGTTAATGTGTAGTTGAGTTTCACCACCCAACCACACACACACACACACACACACACACACACACACACACACACACA
>LOJH01003097.1:37538-53355 GCA_001685095.1 Ellobius talpinus | reverse complement strand
CACACACACACACACACACACACACACACACACACACACACACACACCCCATACGTGCACATTTGCATTTGCTTTGAAGGTTGACTTACATGCATGGCAAACATAAAGAACCATCTAGAAACCAGCACCCCCTTCCTTGCAGCCCCTACCAAGCTCTTTCTGGTTTCAGGCACAGCTAGGGAACAAGCATCACCTCACATCCCAGTGCTCCATCTCTCGGCAGGCTCCACCTTGCCCACTCTCTGTGCTTTCCTCAGGCAGAGAAGAAGGGGCGTGATGTTGGCATGCTAAGAGGAATTCCCCTTTTTACTCAAGAGCAGAAAAACTACATTATGTCGGAGGTTGAGACCAAAGTCAAGAACTTTACTCTCGGGAGCCTGATTCTTGCTTGTTTCTTCAGACTGAGCTTCCACCATTTTACCAGATTTACATGAATGAAGTTGTCGCAGCACCCAAGAGTTGGGCAGCTTTCACTAGGGTCTCAGAAAATGCCTTTGCCACCAAACTATTGTTATTTGGCTTGGGCACGTTTAGATTTTCTTCTCTTAACTCTTTAGCCCACACATTTTCTCCTCTAAATTTTTGACTCCTAGTGGTTATGGACAACTCTGCAAAAAAAAAATGTATTCTTGGTTCAACTCTGTCTTTTCCCCATCTCTTTCTTTTGCAGAACTATAATAAATATGAAGAGGGCAAGCGATATCTAAAGCCTGGCAGACCGGTTATAAAGAGAGAACTTTGGCAGGAAAGAATTGCTATCCAGGTAAAGGGAAGTTGCTTCCTAGGATTCACCTGCTGTGTGTATGCATTTAAAAGAAGGGATATTTTGTTTTCTAATGAATTATCCTGTCAACCCTGAAATTCCATTTGATGGATGAGAGTTGGCCAATTCCTCGCCCCCCCCCCCNTTAGCCACCTGGAAGCCGCCTGCTGGTGTGGCCGGGTCACGGGCTTCCTTGGTTTCCGTTGTGAACGTTTCAACAGTCCTGCATTCTGGCTCCTAGAACCCTCTTCAGGAAACCACACAAGTGACCCTCAAAATGCTCGAACTCTTCACCCTGAACTTCTAAGTCTTTACTCTCTCTTTGTTCCTGGTCTCCTGCCATCTGAAAGCAGAAGGCAGTTAGAGATTCTAATCTCCTGGTGCAAAATCCCTTTGGCATCCACAGTTAGATGCCACCTGGGGTCACTGTGGCCTGCTTGTGGTGGAAAGTTCCAGGTAGTTTCAGTTGCTCTTGCAGTCGACTCAGAGAGCAAAAGCTGAACCCTAACAGGAAGACTGGTCGTCTGAGGCGTGCTAAAAATACTTTAACGTTTGTCGTGTGGGGCTGGTTATTTTTAGTCCAAGGAAGTGGATTTGACATAGACCTGGGGGCTCCAGAGTGGCTGACAGAACTAACAAGGTGTGTGTACCTGGACAAGGCAGCCATTTCAGTTCCTCTGTTCCACTCTTCTCATTCCTGCTTGTCCTCTAGTGATGGATTAGGAGACAAAACTGACTCCAGGTCTCCTTCTTAGTGGGTTAATCTCACCCTCTCTAGGCTGCTGGCCAATGAGAGGTAGCCATGTCTGGGAAGCCATGACTCCAGACTCCTAGAGCCACTGCCCCTTTGCTATGGGATACAGTCTGAGGCTTCAGAAGCCTCTGTCCTGTAGTGCTGGGTTAAGTAGAGGTTAGCAACTGTCACCTAATGTACATCCTTGGGTCACATGAGCAGGATGACCAGACTCCTGCACTCTTCATACCAACAGGTGCGCAATATATTCTCGGTGGAGATGATGGGGCTTACCAAAGCGGCTTGCTTCTCCATAGCTCACCCCTGAGGAGGGAAGGGAAGAGAAAGGAAGAGGTTGCCAGGAGGCATAGATGCATAAAGACTTCAAGGAAGATAAAACTATGTGGGGGCTGGAATTCTTTTCATTCAGGTTGGAGGGGCTGAGACTCTCTTTATTTCATGAAAACTGACGTTCTGGAGGTTTTAGAGTGATACTCCCTTCTACCAAGACTGGAAAAACAATAGTGCATGAAGCATAGTTTACTGACCTCTCTAGTCTATCTATAGAGCAACAGGAGTCTGAGCCACTGGACTGTGAGTGAAACCACTTCTTACAAGACTTCATGAGGATGGGGGCGGGAAAGGAGGGGACAGTCTCAGAACACAGTCGCTCAGGACTACTGACTTCAGGACCTCTTTTCTGGACCTGGGTCTGTCTAGAACTATCTTCTGAGGTGATATTGTTTTGTTTTGTTTTTTTGTTTTGTTTTGTTTTGTCTTGTTTCTTGCACCTCAACCTTTCCTGAACTTCTCTATATATGAGGGGGCAGGGTCCTGCCTGCCAGATCTCTTGAAAGAAAGTTGCCTCCCCATTGGTTTGTGAATGTTTCCGAAGCCTTTGATAAAGACAAAGCATTTCAAAAAAAAGTCTCTGAGGAAGGAGACCCACATGGCAAACAGATATGCATACTGGACACAGGAGGAAACCGCACAGAGTGAGAGCTGGTATCTGAAGTAGGTGGGCCTTGCAGGTGGAGAAGGGGCAGGGGAAACAGAGGGAGGCAGAGGTGAAAGAAAGTCCACAGCATTCTTACCTGCATTTAGTAAGAAAATTTCACAGAAGTAAGAGCTCTGTCTTTGGTATCTTTGAAGAAAGAGTTCAGTTCTGGTCAGTGGAAAAGGAAATCTGGTCATGCTTTTTTTCTAGTTTTTTAATGTTTGTTTTTCTTATTGTCAAGAGCAGTCATTCTAACTAGTCAATAAAGGGGAGTCAGATCTATTGCTCAAATTGCAAGCTCTTGCTTATCTAGTAAAATTTTTCTGCTAGGATCTGTCTTCATCACCAATTTTTGTTGCTCAGTCAGACTTTATTCCCCAAATACCCAGACATCTGTATCGGAACAATAGAATATATGTAGAATTAATATCTGTGACCTCTGAGCTGAGGCTATGAAGATGCATGTAACCTTCCTCTCCCTCTATTTCACATTCCAGGATGAGATTCCAATGGCTTCCAGTTTCTAGGAGAACAAAACAGTTACCTGACACAAGGAGCGTTCTAGTACATCTTTCAAGATCAACTTCTTTGGTGCCAAGACACTGAAGTTCGGAAGTTGTTCTAGTAGCTAGTGTTGTCCTAGCTGGTACAACAGAATAGTTGAGACTGGAGAAGTTAAAAATAACAAAAAATATTATTTCTTATCATCTTAAAACCTGTAAAGTCCAAGGATTCAGGGTCAACAGGTTCATTGTCTACTGAGAATCTGGCCTCTGCTTCCAAGATACAGCATCTGAAGAAGGGTCTCCGGGCCTTCACTTGCTCAAAGTCAGAAGGGTGAGAATGAACGAGCTGATTCCACCCAGCCTGACTCCGAGGGCATCTCATTCACTTCTAGAAGGGAAGGGCTTTTCTGACCTGGTTACCTGATTAAGGTCCTGAAGGACCTTCCCCTGTTAGTGACTTGGATAGTCTTGTGAGAGCTGAGAAGCTTGCTGGCTCTTGATCCCTAGGCCTCCACCATCGCCTTCGTGTTCTCAGATTACACCAGCCACACCTGGGTTTTCGAGAGGATGCATCAAACTCTGACAGAGCCTCAAGCCTTAAGTTGATGCACTGAAGAAAGTCATGTGACCCCAAAAAGTTCTTGCATGAGCTATCAGTCCTGCTGTGTTGAGTTATTGATATTTGGCATTTATCTGTTACCTCCCCCAGTTCAGGTGGTTTCTGAATTAAGGGGAAAAGCATAAAAGTGACTTGCTGATATAGCACCGCAATTGTGTTTTAGAAAAGACAGGACATGGAAAGGCAACTCAGGTGTTCCTTATGTCATTGGAGAATGTGCATGGTTCTTCTAAAAGTAGGGCACAAATGATATTTATACATAATATCTGGGCCCAGAAGATTAGCACTCTCCAAATTTGCATCCTAATTTCCCTAAATTGGCTCACGACACCTTCCTATGTGGGATTCAACATTCAACACACAAGTAAGACTTCCCTCTCTCTTGGCACTTCTGAGTCCTCTCTCTCCCCGACGCATTCAGGTCCCTGCTGCCTTCCCCTTCCCATGAAGCTCATTTTTGGCAAAATGGTTTTTTCTTATAAAGCACACACTTTAATGAATTAAGTGTAATCCCACGATCTCACTTGCCTTCTCCCACGGCCCCCGGATTTGCACACTCTCCCATCTGTGGGAATTCTCCCTCACACCTCCAGGAAGAAGGGGGGTGAGAAGTGTTCTTAAAAAATCCTGTCTGTACATAGCAAAGTTGTGCATAGCGTGGGACAGCTCCCCTGATTTTCCTTTGGCTTTTTTGTAATGCAAGATAGAAGATGATTTTTTCAACATTGCATGTCCTCTGAGAAACTAAAATATTCAGTGTTGGTTTTCTTTTGGCAGAAAAATTGGTTATGGTCCTAAATCTACCCAGTTCCCTCCTGATCCTTCATACCTATGAGAAACCTGGCTAGGAGAAGCCTTAGAAGTCACCACCTATTTTCCTGATGAGGATACCAATACACTCATAGGTCTCCTGTCTTGTCTAAGACAATTTGAGCTCTAGCCACCCATCCCCATAGAATCGCAAGCATGATCTTCCTGAATTGTCCCATCAGCCACCTGCTAGGGGAAGAACTTTCTCTGTCTGGGAAATGGAGGCACCTGGGAGTGCTCAGAACGATGCCACCTCTTGTCCTCTAGCCCCACACCACTGAACTCATGCTCTCAAGATCACCCAGTATGTCCCTTATTCTTTGGAATGCCCCCTCACACATACACACAGGCAGTAGACACTTGAACAAGGTCTGAGGTTACCCAGACAAAAAGCACACATGATGATATCAAGAGTGCATTTCAGTGAGGGCAGGTAAATAAACGGAGAGATTTGGAATCTATGGTGATAAGTGCTGTGCTCTGGTTGACTTGCTGTTGCTGGGCAGTTGTCTCGGAAGCATTTCTCTGGAAGAAGATCACAGCCGCAGCAGCAGTAGCAGCAGCAGCCACTAAAACACCAAGTGAGGAGGCACCAAGAGCGTTGCCTCCCCATTACGGAACAGCCTGTTCAGTCTCCCTCCTACTCGTCATCACTGCCTGTAGGTTTGGAACCAAGAAAGGCGCAGGAAGCTAAAGATAACACACTAATAGGATGTTAAAGCAACGGCAGCCTCACCGCCCACCCCCAGAGGTAGTTTGTATTAAGACATGATTCCTGGGCTCTGCACTTCATTGGTGCAGATTCGTGGCACTTCACTGAGCTTACAAGTGTTGCTACCCAGAGAACTCAGAAATTGCTTTTGGCAGAGGAATCAAAGCAGGCACATCCAACCCTTCTTGCTGTCTCTTTTTTGTTGTTGTTGTTGCCAAAACATACGGTTCTTGGTTTTAGGGGAAACTTTCCTTCCAAAAAAATAACTTGAGATGGTGTGATAAAAATTAAATGGTAGAGGAAGACTGGGAATCAGCAAAAGGAAGATCTAGCCCTGCACTTGCTGCTATTAATCCCGGGACAAGACATTTAATTGCCTCTAGTCTTTAATTTGTCTACCCTTGAAATAAAGAGAGTAGACTAAATGATCCCTATTTATTCTGTCTCTATGTACATTGAAAATTTGCTGTTTCGTTTTAGAAAACACTTCCTGAGACTATGGTCACATTGCAGCCCCTTCAGCAGGCATGGGAAACGAGGGGACTGGCTCATAAACGAAGCAACTAAGCTGCTGGAGCTCTGCAGGACATGTGTGATTGCAGAGGGTACCACAGTTGGGTGCTTTATCCTCCAGAGCCACTCTTGACCCCTTTCCACTGAATCAGGACATGCCACTCCAAATGCATCACATTGGTCTATTGATTATTTTGAGTTGAAGGTACTTAAGTAACGGTAGGTGCACATAAGGCTCTCTGACTCACCTCTTTCTATCTAAAGTACTGCGTCCATTTCTAGTAAGAAAGATGCCCTCCCTCTACTAGGAAGAGGAGACCACCATCTCTAGAGATGGGTATCTGATGCCCAGGAGAATCCTACAGATAAGTCTAGGACACGGCTCCTTATCTTCCATTAGTGAGTTTCCTCCATCTATTTCCTAGTTGTTTACCCATAATTTACTGCCAAAGTTCAAAGGCCTTTCGCTTTTGTGCTGTCTCATCTCCACAGCTAACCACTCTTCACTGATGTGGTGTGCACTTCCTCGACCCTACTCAGACCTTTGGATCTTCACTTGTTTTCTGGAAAGACTCCTGTCCCCGGTTTTAAAAAATAAACAAACAAACAATAAGAGCATCCCAAACATCTAATAGGAATCTGCATGTGTCTGACCCTTCAATCTGTCTTTTACTCAGTTTAATCCTCAGGCCTAGTTAGGGAAGCCAATATTTCCTTTCCTGGGGGAAGAACTCCATCACATCCCACTGCTCACACCAAACTCGTGAACTCTCCTTCACCTCCTTTTATCTGTCCCCGACCTATCGACAGCTCTGCTGAGTCTGCTGACCTCAAGTTTCTATGCCTGTTCCTGAGTACCCCCTTTAACAACTTCAAAGATGGGCCCCTGAGGATGAACTGTCCTCAGCTCTGGACTGAGCAGAGGGTGCCTCTTGTTTCTGTTGCCCTAAGAACAGCACAAATCTCACTTTCGAGTTTTGTGTCCACAAAGGTGATGAGAAGAACTTAGGGGAGCAGGGAAATGTCCAGAGGAAATCAGGAATTAGTCTCGAATGTAACCAGTTCATGAAGGTCAGAAGGGCAAATGATTTCAGGGAACCCTCCAGATGCTTAGAGTCTTGGAAGATTCAAATATTCAAGGAGACTGGAAGGAAGGACTGAGAATAAGGCTGGATGGGAGGAAGTGGGGGACAAATCATGAAAGATCCATATGCCAATGAGCTTAGATTCTACTATCATGCCAAAGGAATTCACTGACAGGTGCTTACTTGAAGAATCACATGATCAGGAATGTCTTTCCAAACGTTATGTTGTTATATAGTGTGGGAGAAAGCAGAACCAGAGCGAGGGGTTTGGCCAACAAGTTCTTTCAAGGACTGAGGCAAGGTCAATTTGGAACTTGGTGTAGGTGATGGAGCAGGAAGTGGGGGTTATGGGAACTGAAGAGTAGATGGAATTTGATGAGGACCTAGGACAGACACAAGACTAGATTGCACCCAGGCATTGGCTTTGGCAAACTGGTAGTCAGTGAAATCACTCATTACCAAAATAAACCATGAATGATTATCCAAATGTAATCATTCTTCCCTAGTGAAGGACCTGCATGCATGTCCTCTGGTCATTGGCCTTTTGCCAGCATGTAGCAAGCACGTTGATTTTCTTTGATGGCCTCTGGTATTACCACCTGTGGGAATAATATCAGGACTGTCTTCCTTTTTGAGAAATAGTACATTGATCCATACGTAATTCACACACAAAGTAAACAGTCAATGGAGCTTATTATCCAAACCAACAGCCACGTTCAATCCCTATTACAGGCATATAATTTGTTTTCTCATTCAGCAAACCCCTTTTGAGTTTGTGACTTGTGTCTACTATTGGTTATCTCTTATGTGGTCAACTGGCAATCAGCTGTGAGAAAAAGATGATGTCATTTTTAATTTTTTTCCCTTTTTTTCTTTGTGTTTTTCTCCATTTCTCTCTTTCCCCCCTACAGCCTTCTTTTCCCTGTATGGGTATAACTTGCATCTTTAAGAAGAAAAAGTTAAAAAGCTGGGTTTTAGAGCATGACAAACTCGCCTAAATTATCGATTCATAGCTTTATAACACACCCAGGATAGTAAGGACATTTATAGATTTCATGAGCTGTTTAATATCTATTTGTGGAGCAAGTGCCATGCGTAATCATCATGGACTCATTATGTTTCTTTGGTTGCCCAATGAGTCATAATGAGCTCTGAAAATGTAAAATAATGGGTTAGAACTAGAAGGAATGAAATAACAGTCAGAGTCAGATATAAAATTATTATTACACAGCGTCTGTAAGAGCAATCAGGACAAGAAAGAGATAGAGGGCCCATTATTGCAGGCACATGTGTGCACATCTGTGTGCATATGCAGTCTCTAAATAATTCACCATCAAATGAGAGGTAGGGGCCCTCAAAAGTGATGGGCTGTGGATCGATTCTCCATTAAGATTCAAGTATGTGGAGGTGGGGAGTTCAAATTATGGGGAAGAAATAGAAAAGTCAATGGAGACCCCTCTGAGAAGATGGAGCCCTAGGCTAAAAAGATGAAATAAATTTGATATCCCAGCAGTTAAAATGAAGAGGAAGAGATCATTTCTAAACAGAGCATAAGAAATAGCTTTGCTTCTCCCTACTAGCGTCTGCTCCCCTAAAGGAAGCTGGGACAAAAGAATTCTGTGAGAACATCTTGAAGAATACCTTCTGTGATTGGAACTATATTTAGAAGAAAAACTATGAATGCAATTTTCTCTTTGGGTTTTTCAAGTTTAGGTCTTTCTTCCTAATTGGCTCCCAGACCATCTGCCCAGAGGTCTGTGGGCGTGCTGCACCCCATTCAAAGAGGAAGACTTGAAATCAGGTAATGGTCTTGGAAGGAGACTTTTTTCCTGACCCCCATTTGAACTCTTTTATTTCCTCCTTTGCCTATGTAGTGAGTTGGTTTAATTTTATACTGCCTTGCTACTCATGGATCTTTCTCTTACCCAAGACAGGGCTTAACTTCCCTAATGTAGTTTCTAATTCTCCCCTTCTTCTTAGTTCCTCAAGGTGGAGAATCACAATGTCTGACTCAAATAATTGCCTCCCAGTGACCACCTTCCCATTCAGAGCTAGACACAGGCCTATGAGAGTCACCCTACTGACTCCTGCACCCTGCACACATTGCACAGATGTGCCACCGTGACCCTGCTCAGCTATAAGATAGCGGGACTCCAGAGACCATGAACTGGTTTGTTCTAATCACACAAATGAGGCCTCCCTATGACAACACTCCCTGAGTGATGCTGTGGATTCCAACAACAGCTTTAGCCCAAAGGTCTTTTTTTCTCTCTGGTTTCCCCCTCCCCTTGCCCAGTTATTGAATGCACATGTTCCTGACAGCTACCCACTTCCCACTGGCCTTGCATAATACACTGCCCTCCGCTTCTGTTATTTTATGGGTTTTGTTGAGTGACTTCCTCTGTGTCTCACCTGATTGATACATCTAAATCTAATGTCTTTCTTGATCGGGGCTTTCCTAGAGAGTACCTATAATGACAGGAACAAATCTGACACAGCGTATTCTCCAGGATAAACAAGTGTCCTGTGAGAACCACATGTAGCATTAGGTTGTCTGTCAAGATGAAGAAGTAACCCAAAAAAGGCACACTGTAGACACCCTATGTTATTTTTCCCATCATTGTGGCAAAATACCCAATAGAAGCTACTTAAGGGAGAAGAGGTTTAAATTTGGCTCACAGTTTAGAAATCACAGTCCACAGAGGAGGGAAAGGAATAGAGGTTAGGGCAACTTTACCTGTGGCAGTCAGAGCTCCGTGCATAGCTCCTTCCCAGAGTCAGGATGAAGTACAGCAACCTTGTTAAGCAGAGGTGGGACTGGCAGAGCCCAGCTTGCACTTCTGTCTTATTTGGTTAGTTCCTATCTAGATACGAGTGGCAAAAGAACAAACATACAAATGGGCAATGGCCTTCGAGTCTCCAGTATAAGAGCTTTGACCCATAGCAAAAGCAAGGCAAGCTGTCAAGCAAAACGAACTCGCTATCAGCAATAAATATACTCTGGGACTCCAACCTGCTCTCAGTCAGACTTTAAAAAAGTCTGTTTTGATCCTTGCTACTGATATTAACCAAGGAATCTAAGCAACACCTTCTTCAACAATTGGTACAAAATAGGAATGATTTGATTAATAACTAACAGCCCCCTCAATTTCTGTCCTTGCTTCCAACTTGGTTCTCACCAGACAAAACCAAATATGTATCTCACAATGGTTTGAATGTATCTCCTTACCTTCCTGGGTGGGAGTTTAGTTCGCAGTATATAGCAGTGTTGAACCCTGGGCCTTCTGCTGTTGATTAGGCCATGAGGACTCCGCCCTTGCATGTGGTTTAATGAAGGGAGGGGGATGCTACTAAAATGAGTTCAACTCCTGCTTACTTCTTCCTCTTTCAACCTCTTGCCTTGTGTCAGAAAGTGGTGTGTGAAGAAGGCCCTTGGCAGACACTGGCACCTCGATTTTCCACCTAGAATTTTCAACCACCATCATTACTGCAAGAAACAGACTTATTTATAAGTTACCTTGTCTTGGTACTCTGTTTTGTGATACTAAATATACAAACATACCACTGTGCTGGTAACCACACTAATCAGGACAGACTCCTATCTTCCACACTGTGAGGACTTGCCCTCCTTCCTCCCATCTACCTTTCAGTTCCGGCCAAAAGATGAGGAAGAGGGACAATCACCTTCTCCGTCTTCAGAGCAAACTTAGGGTAAGTACTTGTGGCTTTTAGCTGGTTGATCTTTGGAGTGGTGGCCCTTTGTCATCAACTTGATGAGATTTAGAATCAATTTGGAAACACATCTAGGGGTGTGTCTAGGAGGGTGTTTCTAGAAAGGCCTAATGAGCCAGGGAAGACCCATTCCAAGTGTAGGTGGTACCATTTCCTGGGCTGGGGTCCTAGACCAAGCCAGCAAGCAGAAAGTGAGTTGCTTGGCTCTCTTCTTCCTCACTTTGAAGGCAACATGACCTTAGACTCCTTTGGCCATTACTTTCCCACCACGAGGGACTGTACCTTTAAATTGTAAACCAAAATGCACCCTCCCTTCTTTAGGCTGATTTTCTCAGGCATTCAGAAAAGTAGCTAATACAGTCTCCCTTTAACCTCACAGCAGAGGGGTTTAGGATGGAGACATTTGTTCTAATATGAAAGCCCCCATGGAATGGGACTAAGCTAGAAACAGAATGAGAAATCACAATATGATGTAGGAGGTTGTTCCTAAGAGGGAAACAAGTTACCTAGAGAGAACCATCAGCCTGACCAAGTAAGAAGAAACAAAACAAATATTCGAGTACAAACTTCAACCGTAGACNCAAGCAGGTGTCCCAGGTCACTGTTCTAGAGGCCCCAGTAACCAAGACTGTGAGCTAGTAGTATCTTTCCATCTTCCAAGAAATTAAGCACACAAGAGGTATCCTTTCCCCTATACACTCAAACACCATCTTGGAGAGGAAAGAATAAAAGCGTGAAAAATTGGAGTGATTGAGAAATGCTACGTAATCAAGCTGGGCATTCACCAAAGGAGCATTTAAACTACCACATCACCAGCTTTATTGTTACTTTCCCACTAATCTGCCCACCAAAGAAGCGGATCAGTTAGAAGTGAAATGTTAAAACCGTGATTTCGCTGGGTACTGAAATTATAATTAAGCAAAATTTGCAACCCCATAAGAAGTGATCTAACTTCCTTCTCTGCTGCTGTGTTAAACAACTCTGGGATAGAGCTTCATCTACTGGTTTCGAGAATCTTGAAAATGAGACTGTCAAGTCCTCAAAATATCCTGTTATCATGATTGATAAATCCTTCATCAGAGCTCATTATAGGCCCCTTACTTGTTGTGTCTACCAGTCCTAGGCTACTGTGTCATGATTTTGCTCAGTCTCAACCTGTCCTCAGTCATATAAGGCACACCTAAAGGTCATTTAGTCCAGCCCTAAAATGAATCCTCTTGTGAGTTATCTCTTCTGAGATGCCAATCAATGTACTCTGCACTCCATCAAGCAGGCCACTGGTTTCCCTTATTTTAATAAGTTTTACAAACTTAGTTTTACTTAACTCTGATTTTTTTCCTTGCAAATTTTTTGGGTGTTCTATTAGCAATACCCAAGATCCATTAAAATGTAATGATCTGGCTACGGGCTGCTAACATACCTACAGGCAAAAAGTTAGGCATGTGACTGCAGAAAGTAGATGAGTTCCTTTTGAACAGCTGTTGCTGCTATTCAGGAAACCAAAGGTTTGAAGTTATACACAGGAGAAACTGAAAACACATAGTCAAGGAGAAAACGCAGGGGTGCTTCTATACATGGAGAAGCTAATCACACCACTTCTATTTTCAAGTAATTCTTACACACACACACACACACACACACACACACACCAATTGCCTTTAAAAAGAAATAGTATAAAAAGAATATATTAAATAGCTACATAAATGTTTACATTAATATAATGGACAACAAGAAGCACACAAGGTATGGCCCTCTTCCCATGTCTTACATTAAGTTGACTCGGTGTTTAAAGAGGAAGATGGAAGGCATGGGAATGAAGATGCAGAAAAGGAGGAAGAGGAGAAGGCTCCTGTGGGACAGACAATCTCTGCTTTTCAGAACACATATATAGAAAGGTCCATGAATGTAGACGAATCCAGGAGAGAGCTTACATCCAGAGCTCCCAAGTTTAATATGTTCTGAGATGCCACTGGGCTCCCAACCCAGGCTCTAGTCCCCAGGCCCTTTCTGTGGTTCTGGGACTGCAGCTCTTAAAAGAGACCTAATGTCAAGTCTGTGCATGTCCACATGGTGTTCAAACTGTACCTGGATACCAATAATGAATTCTCCTATTTACAATGAATTCTTCTGTTACCAACAGCTATGAATCTAATCTGTGTCATTCTCTACACCTGGTTCTTTGTATGCTTTGGTGAGCCATCCTGTGGCAACTTGGAATGTATGAGCTTCCCAAGTTTGCTCCTGGAAGAGTGCTGGCTGAGACTTGGAAACAGCTCGAATTTCTTTTCCCAGTGTATTCATTCATCTTTAAGCAACCAAACTAAACCATAGTTTGAAGGCAAATGGCCCTCCATTGGCTCATTTGTTTGAATACTCAGTTCCCTCATTGATAAAACTATCTGGGAAGGATTAGGAAGTGTGACTTGTTAAAGGAGATGTGTCACTAGGGGTGGGCTTTGAGGTTTCAACAGCCCATGCTATTCCCAGTTAGCTCCCCCTACCTACACACCTTTCTCTCTACCTTATGGTTGTTGTCTCAAGATGTAGTTTTAGCTCCTGCTCCAGCATCATGCCAGCCTGCTTGCAGCCATGCTCCCGCCCTGGTGGTCATGGACTCACCCTCTGAAAGCGTGAATTCAATAAACTCTTCTCTTTTGTTAAGTTGCTTTGGTAATGGTGGCTTAGCACAGCAATAGACAAGTAACTAAGACACAGAATTTGCAGCAAGATCAAGTAGAGAGAAATTTGGCTTCTTTTGCAGAATACAACATCTTGGCTCTGTTTTCTCTCTGTGCTGCTATTGACCAGACCAGAATATTGTTTTCCTTCTCCTCACATCTCTTCATATGAGGCGGTTCTCCAAGCCTGTTTATTGCCAAACGGCATCACCGGGTTCTAGCTAACGTTATGTGACTTGGTGTGGGGAGGTTGGCATTTTTATGAGATGTTGAACACTTAAAAGTATGAAAATACTTTAAATAAAATATTGTAGCGATCTTGTGTAAATATCTAGAGCTGAAACAGTTGGTGGGAATTAGAGGAAAGGAACTCTTGGCTCTAATAAGGATTTTAAAAAAGCATTAGTCATATTAAAATTAATCTGCTTATGAAATTGCTGCATTTTGGTACAGATCATTTACACATGTTCTTTGTGAAGGCTGATCAGACTCATGACTCGTTCTTTTTTTTGAATGTCTGTTATTTTTCAGTAAGAAGCTTTAAAAAATGAACAGATGGGCAAGCCCAACTCCTCGTGTTTGTATGCCCCCTTGCTAGATCTGTAGAAATGGAGGCCCTGTGGTATCTTTTGTGAGTGATCACAGGAGATAGGACTAGAAGAGGAAGGAGGTTGAGAGCAGTTTCTTACATGTATGGCTCTAATTCTTCCCAAGGAAAGGAGTTGGCATCATGTGGGAGCCCTGACCCCCAAATCAACCTTTAAGCACCTGCAGAAGTAAGCAAGAAAGAAAGAGGAATTAACAGCCTTAGTGTTAGGGAAGGTACTGGTGGGACACTGAAGAGACCTGGAAGAAGAGTCAGGAAGGAAACTTTCTGGAGACAGATCTCTTCCCCTACCCTTTTCACTTCTGTGTTGCTTGAAAGTGGTCCTTAACTTCCCCCACCGAAACTGACTGTGATGGCTCAGGGTTGGCATTTGTGGGGTTGGGATGAAGGCAGGGCTAAGGGAACTGATAATAGGTACAGCTGATGAAACCAGCAGTTGCATTGGCATCTGCCTCTGCCTCCAGGGTCTCATTCACCCACCCACAGTCCCTCAGGCTGGTGAAGGACCATCTGGGATACTGTTGCCCAGAGTGCTCATTCACTGGAAGGTTTAGGGTTAGAATTAACCTAAGAATTCCCTGTGATGTGACGGACAGTGTCTGGTGTAGCTGAGTCCTCAGAGGACTCATGGCCTCTTTCTTAAACTGACTGCGGCAGCTTTATGACCACCTGTAACACATGGGACCGGGAAGTCAGCAGCTGTTTTCAGGGAACTGTCGGCTCATGGGAATATAACCAGACCCCTGATGGGCTCTCCTACTGAAAAGTTAAGTACACAGGCAATCCCATGCCTACTACCTGAAGCAGGAGAATCCCTGGCACTACAAGGAGGATTCTTTCATTCTGCAAAATGAGAATTAGATGACTTTGTCCATATGTGAAACACATCAGTGTCCTATGCAAGCCTCAGTCTTGTCTACAGATCACTGAACACAGCCTGCAGATGCCAGTAAAAGGTGTGGTAAACCATATACATGCAGATATACAGACATATGTGTATATGCACATGGAGGATATGCTAAAAAATCATGGCTCAATGCATACATCAGAAACACAGCGGTTTACTCTTATGATCCTTCACACATTTAATGTGATAGCATGGGAAGTGTAATAGATTTGTTTACAACAGCATCATCACAAACAAACAGCTGTACATGGTGCTAGGACATCGCACGTATGATGTCACTAGGTCATTGGAATTTTCCGCTCCATCATAGTTTTATGAAATTGCTCTTACACATATAGCCCATCATTGCGTGCTACATAACTGTCTCAAAAGAGCTGGGATTTAAGCTGATTACACTAAATTGGGTGAAGCAATAAAGGAATTATCTATGGATAACACTGTGAAGAAATTCTGAAGAAAAACGAAATATTATGAAATCTGTTTGGATTCTAATATGCCACTCTCTTAAGGGCTCCACACTTGCTACCCACTTGCTGACCTGCATAGCGCAAGAGGAACACTATTACTACGCTTCTTTTATAGAGGAGACAGCCAAGGCAGAGTGATGCTCATGAACTTAGATGCATTGACAGGCAGAGGAAATTTGAAACTAGGAGTATAATCCCTGAGATCAGTGCTTAACCACTATATTGACCTTCATGGCCCGCCGAAAATCTCAGTGGAAGGGGCAAAATGCTAAAACGGGCCCAGCAAACTAGGGGGTTTGGGGTGGGTTACTGGATGGGGGGACTGTTCTTGAAAGCACAAACAATGTAAAGTGATAGAAACTATAAGCAAAAAGCAAAGAGCTTTGAGAATTGTGTAGAAGAGTCAGCATTTAGACTATTAGACACCGGGAAAAGAGAGCTGGAGAAAGGGAGGTTTCATTGAAGGGAAATGATCCTAAAGCAAAGAATGACTTAGCCATTGTAACACCTGCTACATCAACCTTTCCCATTCCTGAAACATAAGGAATTTGTCAAGGAAACTATGCATTTTGAAGTCACCATCCCTGCTGGCCTCATTTTATTGAGGCTTCTTTGTCCAAACAAACGATGTCATCAGATGGTGTGTGTGTGTGTGTGTGTGTGTGTGTGTGTGTGTGTGTGTGTGTGT
>LOJH01003097.1:27191-37474 GCA_001685095.1 Ellobius talpinus | reverse complement strand
GTGTGTGTGTGTGTGTGTGTGTGTGTGTGTGTGTGTGTGTGTGTGTGTGGTGAAAGGAGCTATGGAGCAGAGAACAGCAAAGGAATATAAAGGAAGAGGAACAGACAGGCAAACTGACCTCCTTACGTCAAAGATAAATGGTACCATGAAAGAGGTCAAAATGAACTCACGCTTCTGGCTCTAGATGAGGCTAGAGAATCAGTCCAGATTCCCACCTGCTCCTGCAAAGCCCCTTTTACTGGAGCACAGACATGCCCACATACTCACTGGCTGGCTATGGCTGCTTTTGCCCCACGGCACAGGAAAGCAAGTGCACCAGAAACTTGCAGAGAATGGCTTATGTACTGCCAGTCCTTCCCAGGAAACATTGTCTGACCCCTGGCATGGATGAATGCCTCTCAGCCAACACCTGGCAGGACATTCAACCTGTCCGTCACACCCTGTCACACTCACACATGCCTCTTCCTCTCTCTGTTCTCCATCTCAGTTATCAGAGTTCATCTTCCACACGTGGACTCCCAAAGAGACGTGTAGCTTCTGCATTTGCACGTGAGTGGTCAGAAAGGCCACCTCCTATTCCTGTGTCCTCCTAGGTGCCACCGCTTATAAAATGAAGTTGGACTTGGCCTTTATCATGGCCTGTTAGAGTGGTAGAACCATAAGCCACAAATGACGAACTTGTATCCCTGCCTCACATGGGATTCGTAAATCATGTCTGTAGTTGGGACTGGAGTAAAGCGACAGTCTTCGGGACAACTGGTTACCCAGAGCACAGCTGAGTCCTTTGCTTTGTCCTCTGTGTCCCTCTTGAGACAGCACTGTGTACATAAGGAGGTGGCACTCTCCCGCAGAGGATAGTGACTTGGCTGCAGTATTTGCTTTGCTGGCATGCTTTTGCTCCTCTCGAGTGAGCTGAGCGCACAAATCACTTGTGCTTATTTGTGAAGCCCGTATGTGAGATAAAGGCCAGACAGTTTGACTCAGGATAGAAGGAGGGAGTGGAGAGAGGGGCTGTGGGGGTCAGGGATGCCTGGGCAGGCTGAACCATCATCACATTAGGTCACTGTTTATAGAGAGAGTTAGAGTTAAACAAAGGGCAGTTTTCTAGGCTTTCGGACCTGGATTTGGTGCTGGACTTCATTCCTGGAATGTCATGCAATAAACATGGCAACACATGATGTCACATCCAAGGAGAGGCCAGGGAGCATTGCGAGGCTTGAGTTCTAGGCTCTGCAACCTGATGTCCTGCTGATGGGCAGCAATACTTGTTCTCTCTGGCTTATTCTTGTTAGCACCTCTCCTGGTTTCCCCCTCCTTAGTTTCCGTGTTTGTATCCAGGAGGCAGCCTTATCTCTTGAGAATTATCCCACACGGAGTTCTGTGGCTCTGTTTGGCCAACAGCATAAAGCCAAAAGCTTTTCCACAGTATAAAGCATCACTGCTCATCCTTCTTCCAGAAAATTCCTACCTCACATTCCCTCAGAGACTCTGCATCTTTATGAGGACAAAGCAAGGACCCATGTCACTTGTCTGCAGACGGCTGAGGGCGGGTGGAGCATGCTCAGAGAGGTTGAGGGACTTGCCAAAGGTCACAAAGCAAGGCAGCTGCTAAGAGACGCACGAAGGTCGCTGTCCCATGAGTTTCCCATCACACCACAGTCACCCTTCTGATCGTCCCCAATGGCCATTGAATTTTCATCCAGAGCAGAGGTCCATCCTAGCACATCTTCCCATACTCACTGCTTAAGGGGCAGTTAGAATGGATGCTGTAGGAAGGCAAGGGTTGTGTCCTGTTCCTCAATGCCAGGCGTCCAGTGTGGAGCACAGTGCTCACCTTAGAGTGGACACTCAGTAAATTCACAGCAAAAGGTGCTTCTGTTATTCAGCTCTGTTTGACTCGTTTTCCCCTGTAGCCTTGAAGTTGTATGAGGGGCTGGGTAGTGATTTTCCTTTCATATGGGGGCAAGCCAAGACCCTCAGCCTCTGCCTCCAAGGGATTGGAATGGCAATAAAATACTGAGCATAAGATGAGCCCATCCGATCCCCTAAGCATCATTCTCTCTACGGCTTTGGCTTCCCTACTGTCAAAATACATCCTTTCATGCTTCAGCATGGTTGACTCCATTGTTGACATTCCGTCTCCCTCAGCAGTCCCATCTGGCAGTCAGATTCTATATCTGTGTTTTTAAATAAGCCAGAAAACACTCTTCCCGCCTGCTCCAAATTAGTTCTTTCTTCCATGCCTTTTCTGTCTTCTGGCCAGGTGCCAGACTCGCCTTCCTTTAGAATTAGGAAGCAGGGCTCAGAGTCAATATGTCCTCACCTTGTTAGTGCTTCTCTTTGGGGACGGAGTCTCTTGGGGTGGCTCCCAAACAAGCCTCCCACACTGTCTTCCTCAACACCCCTAGGTTATCAGTGTCGGGGCGGGAAGGGGGGGCGCACGTACTTCTGGAGGTGTGGGGGAAGACGGGGTGCCTTATCACATGAGCGCTCTGTTATGGTGAGGGAAGAAAATGGTTTCTTGGCCACATGTTCACAATGTGGCTTATGGAAGCCAGAATGGATGGCTTCTATCTGTTGCGAAGGTCTGTCTCTGATGGTCCAAATGAATAAGGAAAGCTTGTCTTGTTTTGTCCACTTGCCTAGTTACCTTTTCTTTTGAAAGCTTGAATTTCACGAAGATACTTGCGATTAAACCATCCCCGAGTCAAGGCTATGTGGGACTCTGTAGACAACAGTGTCATTCTCTCTGAGGTCACCTGTTCTGGAACCACTGTCCCAGCCACTCTCCAGCGCCCTTCTCTGCTATTGCCTCTCCCAGCACTCCCCATTTTGTGTTGGGTGACTACTTGCTTGCCCTCCCCTCCCCCTCCCTCTCCCCTTATCTCATCTGACTACAGAGAGCCCCCTGAAGAAAGCTGAGTAGATAAATAGGATATTTTCTTCTTGACAGCATTTTCTTTTTATTTCTGCAAAAGTACCTCCCAGTCATAACAGAAGTAGAAACGACTCTGTAGGTCATTGGTGTTTCTCAGATTTTAAAACCGACTGCTGTTCATTCTTCCTGATTCATTTACCTGTTGGTTTATAACACACCCCTCCCATCACTCAGGATTCTGTGGTTAGCAGGGTTCTGGGGGCCTCTCTTCAGCACTCATGGCATAGTTGATGTCCCCTGCAGGGGTGGCCTCCCTGGGGCTGGAGCAGGAGGATGGACTTTGGTTCTCTACCATTTTTCTCTCTGTGACTATTCATCATCAGCCTTAGTGTCTCTAAGAGACACGTCAAAGGACAGACCTTGGTCTACAAGTGCTTGCCATGCCTTGGTTCCATCACACTTACTGCAGCATCAAATCAAGTCTCACGGCCAAGTCCAGAGGCAATGCAGAAAGGATCACACAGGGGTGTCTCACATTCTGCCACACCTGTTGCCCTTACTAAACACGTCTTGTCTCACATTCAGACGAGACTTCCTGACCTTGACTTATTCAGCAACGTGAGTAGCCAGATGGCAAACGCCTTGGTGTGATACAAAATAGAACCCTTGTTTCAAGACATGTATATTTCATGCTATTACTGAAAGGGCAAGGCGCTGTCAACCAATGCTGGTCTGTGTATATGACGTAAATACAAGCCGCTGCAATGTCTGAAGCAAGCACAGACTGCTTCTTGGTCTGTATAGAGAAGGCAGCTGTTTACTGATGCCAAGGCTATGCAGTGGTTTTCAGAAAGTAAGGCGCCCTGAGGATAGAGCATAGTGACAGCTCTCGTGAGCAGCTGTTCATCATGATTATCAGAAGCTCTATGGCAACTTCTCTTTTAGCTTCCTTTTTCTTACCTCTCCTAAATGACCATCTACAATATCCCGGATGGAAGTGATGGGTAGCATCAATCAGAGCAGTGTCTGCTACAGTGGGGGTCTCATGTAGCCCACACTGGTGTCAGACTCTGTAAGTAGCTGAAGATAACTTTGAGCTCTTGATTCTGCTTCTTCTACCCCTGAACGCAGGGGGTTATTGACATGTATTACCACCACCTTGATTGATGTGGTACTGGGCATCAAACCCAGAGCCTCATGCATGCTACGCAAGTACTCTCCCAACTGAGCTACATCCCCAGCCCATAATGAGGGCCTCTTAAGCAGCAAAAGCAATCTAGAAATCAAGCAGGGCTCCAGGCTTGGCCTACACTCACTGATTATGAGACTTGGGTGCTTTAGCAGGTCCCAGTGATGCTGAGGTAGTGTACTTACCTCTGGGAATCATCACTTAGGGCTGTGTTTTGTTTTTTGTCTTTTGTGTGTGTGTGTGTGTGTTTTACTGAGTCCAGATAAAGTAAGAACACACTGAGCATGGACCAAAAGTGTTTCAGATTTGAGATTTTTGTAAGATTTTGGAATATTTACAGATTCATAATGAGGTATCTTGGGGATGAGATACAAGTCTAACACAAACTTCATTTATGTTTCACGTATATCTTATACCCATAGCCTGAAAGTAATTGCATTAGGTATTTTCAGTGCGCCTGTATGTTGAATGCCACGTGGCATATGAGGTCAGCTATGCTGGTGCCAGCACTGAGGGTGTTTTGAATATTGGAACATGGAATATTTTTTTATTTTGAGATGGGGGAGTCTCAATCTGTAGTTCTGAGCAGTGAGCACCACTGTTCACATGCCTGTCTTCTGATCAGTATTGCAGCGTCCGCCCTAACAAGCGAGCAGAAGCAAAATGTGATGCTTTTGTGAAATTTTTCAAAGGGAAGACAATTCTCCAGTGGGTGCCTGTAATTTAGACCTGGTGAGTTGTGTGCACTCATTTAGACATGCGGATTCTTCTTTATAGAAATCATACATTTTCTAGACTCTCAGTCTCAAGCAACTGCAAGAAAAACACTACAGTGAAAGATTTACTTCTGCATTTTTTAAATTAAAATGTTTTTCTTCCATTTCTCAGGCAGGAAAGGCAGATGAGAAACAGGAAAATTGAATCAGAAAGAAACTGATCATACATACTTGAAAGAAAGTTTATCCTCAGACTTCAGATAAGTATAATAAAGAATTTCTTCTTTTTGAAATGTCAAGTCATCTGGCAAAAGGCATGACTGATACCATTTCCATTTCATTGACCGAATTTACAAAGCATTTCTCTGTTTCACAGGTGTAACTATTTTCCCGTGAAGCCTTTGGGATTAACAGTGGTGTGAGTGTTCAGGTGCCGAAGGGCTCTCGGCCGCTCCTTCTCTAACTAAATAGGAGTGTTTTAGAATTATGGATTGCATCTTACATGCTCGTTTCTTTGATTCGATGATAGCCTATATTCAAATTTGTAGCAAAGAAATAATATCGTGTCTAAAATGCTGCTTATTTCTTTATAATTTATGATATGAAAAACCTGCAGACAAGCTAAGTATTCAATAATACAGGTTTTTTAAAGAATGTATTCACATACATATATCTGAATAATATATGGTCTTTAAAATGAC
This sequence comes from Ellobius talpinus, assembly GCA_001685095.1. Taxonomy (NCBI): domain Eukaryota; kingdom Metazoa; phylum Chordata; class Mammalia; order Rodentia; family Cricetidae; genus Ellobius; species Ellobius talpinus. The sequence continues at coordinate 31,990 of LOJH01003097.1, read as the reverse complement.
AGTTCATAAGAATTATAGAAGAAATGTATTTATTTACTATACACATCATTACAAAAGTTTCAAAGACCAGGTACAGTGCCTTACATACAGGAGGATGGTTATTAAAATAAAAACTAACAAATGTCAATAAAGCTGTGAAAAAAATGGAATTGTTTATGTGCTGCTAAAATGTAAAATAGTGCAGCTTCTATGGAAAACAGAACAGTGTTTTCTCAAAAATACAACCATAGAATTGCCATATGATCCCAGCACTCAACTCCTAGCTGCATCCCCAAGGACCTGAAAGCAGGGACACAAACAGATGCTTTTGCATCGTTATTCAGGGTAGCATTATTCTCAGTAGCTCTAAAGTAGAAGATCTTTGTCTCTGACCGATGCGTAGACAAATATGTGGGCCATAAACACAATGGAATACTTTTCAGATCCAAAGGCCGGCATCATTCTGGTCCCTATTTTAACAAGAATGACTCTGGAAACCATCATGCTACAGCTAACGACAGAAGGACGAATTGCTATATGATTTCATTTGGATGGGTGACTCACAGAGGCAGGAAGTGAAGCAGCAGGGACTGAGGTATGGTGGAGAGAAGACGGGCAGGTACTGTTTAATGAGTACAGAGTTAACCCTCTGGGTTGGTAAGAACATTCTGGAAATAGACAGTGGTGATAGGTCTATGGCCTTATGAATATACTTAATGCCACTAAATTATATACTTAAAATGTCTAAAATGGTAAGTTTTGTTTAGTATTATGTATAATATAATTTGTGTATGCTTAACAATAATAAAGAGAAAAATTAAGTCTATAATATGAGGATATATTTTTACACTCATATAATATTTGTTTGTAGGCAATATCACTAGCTTAGTACATTTGGCCTTCACATCCATGTTGGATTAAGCTGTTGATTGGCAAATTCTAGTAAGTTCTGAAAAGCAAGATGTAAAGGTTAATTTTTTCTGTTTTCATTTCCCATAATAATAAAGTAGAGCAATTAATAATAGAGTATTCACATCGCATTGGGTATTATGAGTCATCTAAAGGTGACTTGAAGTTCACAGGTAAACGCATAGGTTCTATTCACATGCTATGCTATTTTATATAAGGAACTTGAGCATCCATAGATGTTGGTTTCTGTATGGCAGTCCTGGAAGCAACCTCCTGTAGACACCGAGGGATAAGTATTGCATGTGCTCACAGATTCAATCTGATTCCAGACCCAGAAACTGGAATATTAGCATCTTAGGAATTAGGACAATGTGTTTCAGAATGGAAAAGGGTCTGTGCTCGACTCACAATCAGCCCCCTGGGTGATGAAATCACACACGTTTCTCATGACTCTGATTTTGTATATGGATTCAATAGTTTACTACATATGCTATTTTTTGTTACTGAAGTAAAAGGTATGTGGTCCTTCCAGAATGACTTTTGGGATCTAAGCAGTTACAGCTTTGCCTGTGGCATTCACTTCCACCCTGAGCGGTGTCTGGGAATTAAAACCAATGAAAGGACCATCCTCCGGTCCTCGAGGGTGAGGGGAACCTGCCATCACTAAACTGTTTATTTCCCGCCCAGCTTCACCCCCCCTCTCTGCCCTCAGCATCCACATCATTATTTATACACTCCATCATTCCTTGTCTTATTTATTTTCCTTGGCCCATTGTCCACAGTTAGGAGTTGACAGAATTTGTCATTGATATCAATCTTTATTAAATTTACCTCCGACAGCTCAGAAAATGAAGGTTCTAGGCAAGGAACAGGGTGAAGGCCAAAGAAAGCCAAGAAAAGGAAAAACATTTCCCTTAAAAAACAACAACAACAAAAAAGGCATTGTTATCCCCTAACTTTATCAGTGTTCACATTTCTCTGTGACGCTTTCACTTCTTTACCCAAAGGAAACCTACAGTTATGCCAGGGAGCAGCCAGCGCTCTTAAGAGGCAAGAGATACAGAAGGGTCAGTCCTCACTGTGAGGCGTGAGGTGCGCTGTCCCAGCCCTGCCCCCTGTTGCCTCTAACAGAGAAGGAGCCTGTAGAGCAATGTCTTTAGGCTCGAGGTCTTCCTCCGCATCTTTGAGAAACTGAAGAAATGGGGGAGACTGCACACATTGTTAAACTCAGCATTTGAGTGTTGCATAGTTTGGAGGAGCAAGACTCCAGAAACACCCTGCCTGCCACATGCTCTTCAGCACTTGGTGGCTGTGGGACGCTTGGCAGGCTCCTTCTCTGCATAATGCATCCATTTCCTCGCAGTGACACAGGAGAAATAACACTCTCATCTCACACCGTTGCCGTGTATTAGTAAGTTATGTAAAAGGCGTGTGTCAAATAAGGTACCACACTTCAAGTATTTAGTATAATGCCCAAAGCATAGAATAGACCCAACAGTGACAACATGGAACAGATTCCTACAACAATCCAGAAATCCTGCTATCCACTGTCCTTTTACCTTCAGTGAAAGAGCTGTGTTCAGGATACTAGCTCTTTCCTGTCACAGAGTTATCCAAGAAAAAAGAGGTCCTTAAGCTAGTCTTCACGTTGTACTTTATTAGTGTTGATTGACGGTCTCAAATAATGAGAATGCTAGGGACCAATATCAAGGCAAGGATTTGCCTACTCTGGAGCTGAGGGAGATGAATGAAGGTGGCTGAAGCAGAGGGAAAATAGCTAAGTTTAAAATTCAGCTACTGTCTCAGATTAGAGTCATGATATAAGCAGAAGAATGTGGAATCGGTAGTTGGGGTCATATTTAGCCATTTGTCAATCATGAAAATTAATTCTATAAGCAAATTAGCCTTGGAACTTTGTATTGAATGACCTTCTGCAGAGTGAACCTACTCAATGACTCAGGACTCAGGTAACCATGCAGACTGCCACCATCCTGTGAGAGTACCATAATTGCCTTTTCTGCAGCACCAGCTTCCTTAGAGTGTAATATGACTAAAATATATAAGTCTACATCTGGTTGTTATTCTGTTCCAGTGGTTTATCTGTCACTAATATCAACCTTCTTAACTATAACTTTAAAATACTAGTATCCAATATTTTATTTTCACTTTTTAAAAATAAAGATTATCTTGGCTGTATTTTTGCCTTTTGCATTTCCATAGAAACATTATAATCAGATTTAAATATTTTTACACATAGAAGTTTAGGAGAGCAAAGGATGTCTTTACCAACATTGTATGGTTGAGTCAATGAACATGGTATGTCCCTCGTTTATTTAGATATTTATTAGTTTCCTTTCGCAGAGCTCTAAAAAGTATAGAGATCTTTAAAAGAAATCATTTCTAGGACCAGCAAAATGGCTCAACAGGTAAAGCTGCTTGATGCCAAGGCTATTTTTATAAGGGGAATTATGCATTTCACTCACCTCCCCATCTCCAAGCAAAGATCAAGTCTATGGCCTTATGCATGCCAAGCAAGTAATCCACCACTGAGCAAGCCCTGCGGGCATTTCATTTTTCTTATAGTATCCTTCTCAACTTTAATATCAAAGTCACAGTAACCTCGTAAAATGAGATGACAGAAAATCCCCCCTCATGTCTTTCACTGGAAGACTTGTTATTCCTTTCAGGTGGAAGTTTTCTAGACCTGGGCTTACCTTCAAAGTTAGGATTTTTATGTCAAAGTTTTAAAATAGACATACATTATTCATGCTTTTCCACTTGTCTCGGTGTTTATTTTTAAGTTATACTTCTCAAGAAATTTTCTACTTCTAAATTTTCATATTTGTCAGCACAAGTCCCTTTCATATGTCTGTTGGAACTTTTTTAGAGTGTTTGTGTGTTTGCATTTGAAGCATACAACCTGCATAGTTGCATATAGAAACATACAACCATGTATGTTTGCAACCAATGCAACATGTATGTATTTTGCAACTGATGAAACACATATGTTTGCATTTAAAATTTATAAACTGGATGGGTGTATAAAGAAGAATGCCAATAGATCCATGTCTATCACTCTGCACAAAACTCCAGTCCAAGTGGATCAAAGACCTCAACATAAAACCAGATACACTGAGCCTGATAGAAGAGAAAATGCAGAATAGCCTTGAACACATTGGCTCAGGAGACAGTTTCCTGAATAGAACATCAATAATGCAGACACTAAAATCAACAATTAATAAATGGGACCTCATGAAACTGAAAAGCTTCTTTAAAACAAAGGACACAGCCAATAGGACAAAAAGGCAGCCCACAGAATGGGAAAAGATTTTCGCCAGCCCCACATTCGATAGAGGGCTAATTCCAAACTATATAAAGAGCTTTAGAAACTACACATTAACAAACTAATCCAATTTAAAAATGGGATACAGCTCTAAGCAGAGAATTCTCAACAGAGGAAACTCAAATGGCCGAAAAACACTTTAAAACGTTCAGCATCCTTAGCCAACAGGGAAATGCAAATCAAAACTACATTGAGATTTCATCTTACACTTGTCAGAAGGCCCAATATAAAAAGTGCCAGCTCATGCTGGAGCGGATGTGGAGCAAGGGAACACTCCTTCACTGCTGGTGGGAATACAAACTTGTACAGCAACTTTGGGAATCAATATGGAGATTTCTCAGAAAACTGGGAATCAATCTACCTCAATACCCAACTGTACTACTCCTGGGCACACACCCAAAGGATGCTCCATCTACCACCAGGGCACTTGTTCAACTACAACTATATTCATAGCAGCTTTATTTGCAGTAGCCAGAAACTGGAAACAACCTACATGTCTTTCCACTGAAGAATGGATAAAGAAAATGTTGTACATTTACACAATGAAGTATTACTCAGCTGTAAAAAA
>LOJH01003097.1:6113-17303 GCA_001685095.1 Ellobius talpinus | reverse complement strand
TCTGTCTCTCTCTCTGTCTCTCTCTCTGTCTCTGTCTCTCTCTCTCTCTCCTTCCCACGGCCCTCCCTCCTTCTACCCAACATGTCTCTCACGTGGTCCTCGTATGTCCGGTCTCTTCAGCATCTGTGCCTGCAACTAATCTTTCCATCTCTCTTGCCCCTTCAGATATAATATCCACAGCTGTGCTGCAGTGACTGTCAGAGAAGTCACAGAAGGGACTTCATCTACCATTGACAACACAGGTGTGTGACAGGAGGGCCAGGGGCAGCAGAAACAGGTTTGAAAATCAGCTTGACTTGATGTCACTTGGAATCATACTAGGAAGTTCTGAATGTCTAAGGCAGGTCTCCCTTGAGACCAATCATGTTTTTCACTTACCCCTGTGCAGCTAGCATAGGCTGTGCTTTGGCTGAAAAAACCAGGCAGTGCTAGACTGACTTTCCAGTTGCTGGTTAACACCTGAACCCTCATTACCCAAGAACTCACAGCACAGTGCTGTTAGGTGTTTATAGCAGGGACCAGTCCTAGAAGCCCTGTGCATGGACTATAAATACTATTTATCTGAACTGGTACCTTGAGAGCACACGTGTCTGTCTGATTTTTGAAAGCAGGAGCCAATGGAGCCTAGTCCCTGTTCAGTCGTCCGTGAAGGCTACTGCAGGCTTTGCTTTTGAAAGCGGAGGAGAAGCCACACAGCAGTGATGGTAGGAATGATAGCAGTCAGCTGTTTGCAAGTTCTTACTCAACAGCAGGCTTTTTGCCAAGCATGTATCACATGCACACATTGTCTGCCTTACTCCTTGTAGCTGCTTCTGCAAGACACCATCATGGTGCCCTTGTTAACATCTGCACTTTGCCCATGAAAATTCTGAGGGCACAGAAAGTTTAACAGAAATAATCAAGTTCCCAGCACCAGACTCAGAACCCTAGCCAACGCGAGGGCTCCCACATTCTTAAAAATTAAAATGTAATGACGTCATTTCCCTCCATTCTCTTTCCTTTCTCCAGCTCCTCCCATTCCCCCCTCCCTCTCAAATCCCTGGCCTCTTTCTCTTTGTTTAACATGTATGTACGCACACAACTGGCGGAGTCCTTTTAATGTTGATTGCATGTATCTGATTTCAGGACTGAACACGTGGTACTGGATAACCAATTAGGGAGTTCATCCCCAGTGGAAGACGATTTCTGCCAATTCCAGCATCTTTTCATTGTCTATAAGTCTTTGCTTAGGAGTGGGAGCGCCTATAATTGATTACTACTCATGGCTGTCTCTTGTCCTATCACCAATTCTAAATGCCTTAAGTCGGAATATCCCATTAATTACAACAGTACTCACTGGCTCTGTGCCAAGAACTCCCCCAACTTAAGTGAATCACCTCATTTGCTCCTCCCTATGAGTACCAAAGTGTGTGTGTGTGTGTGTGTGTGTGTGTGTGTGTATGCTTGACTAGGGGTGCACATATGCCATGCCATGCATGTAGAAGTCAAAAGACAACTTTTGGTGATCAGTTCTCTTTTTCTACCATGGGATCCAAGGATTAAACAGCTCAGATTATCGAGTTTGCAGAGCAAGCACCTTTACCTGCTGAGCCATTTCATTGGCCCACAGTATATGTTGGTTAAAATCCTTTTATAGAAGACCAAACAGGCATAAAGAGGTTGAGTAATGCACATGGAGTCATAACCAAGTCAATGATAGATCTGAACCCAAACCCAGACCGCAGGATTCCAGAAGCTTCTTTCAGTCTCATTATTCTAACCATCCCAGGTAAGTTGGAGAGCATTCCATGGAGCTATTATTGGAGGCAGATATTTTTGTCCTTAATGCCATATTCAGCTGGCAGACAACCCTGATATTGTTAATTTTGCCCTCTTAACCACATTTTCTGATGATGTTTTAAGAGTCAGAAAGGATCTGAGGCCTAGAGTGAGACCATGGTAAAGGCTTCTCCACCCCTATGTCCTAGGTGACCTTCATATCCATTTTCAGAAAACCCAGACATAGAAATGTACCTCCCACCATCCTCACAAGCTGCCTGCGAATCTAGCTTAGTCCTGCTCTGGGGGCAGACTCCACAGATGATAGAGGGACATTGCCAAGGCTTTAGGGACCTAAAATTTTACCTCCCAGCTGCGTTTTGGTTTTGCAAGCATATGCATGTCTACTCCATTCTTGAGTATGCTGAGTATTGAAATATACACGAAGCATGGGGAGATCACAGAATTCTTGAGCTTTTTCTTGCTGATTGATTCTCTTCTGAGGATCAGTGAGATCCTCAGAATCTCACTGATCTTTTGCAGCCAAGCGAACAAGATCACCTGTTGCTTCTTCTTCCTTTAGGCCATTGCCTCAGAAAATCCCATCAATATTCACCTTCAAGAATCCCATGTGTTCTTTCAAGAGACTGAACACTGAGCATAGGATTTCTCTCCTTTGTTCAGGTTCTCTGCTAAGAGAATCAACCATAGAAGTCACTAACAAAGTCCTTATCAGGAGAAACTAACCCAGAAGTCAGTCTAACCATACCCACCTGTCTGAATCACTAAAGAAACTAAAGTATCCCAAGGGTGCCAAACAGACCTGAGACTCTTCTCCTTTATCACCAAGATCACATAAGCCAGATATCATGGAAAGAAGAGGGACGTGAGGTAAAAACAGTTCAGAGGGTGTAGCAGTCGCCTATTGCCATGTAACAAATTACCCTAGTATTCTGGGGCTGAAAACAGCTACGCGCATTCATTACCTCACACGGTTTCTGTGAGTAAGAAATTCAATAGTCACAATCATTCTCTTTGGAGGTGTTACAGCACTGGAAGGTCCACCTTGAAGAAGATGCACTTGTTTCTAAGCCAGGGCTAACCGTTGGCAAGGAGCTTCCATTTCTTGGGCTGTTAAATGTCTTTGTGCCCTGACAGCTGGCTTCCTCCAGGGAAGGTGATCCTCCAAAGCAAGGAGAAAGCAGAAGGCTTTAAGTGTCTTGGCCCCAGAGTCCCTGGCCATTACTTCTGTCATATAGACAGTAATCAGGCATACCCCTGATGTAAAAAGAACAAGGACACAAATACTGCAAGGCAAGGGTTGTTGGTAGCCATCTTTGAGACTGGTTATCACAGTAAAGGGTTAACTTTTGAGTTGGCTGACAAGTCACAAGCAATGTGGCTGGTTTAACCAGAAAAGAATGTCAAGCTCCTAGGTATGTCTGAGGTGCACATGTGTGGGAAACATCCCGCTTTTCCTGATTCACTTATAATGATGGGCCTTGGGAAGCAAAGTTGGCAACATTTGTTTGGGAGAAAAACATCTTCTGTCTTCCCAGGGCTGAACAGAGACATTTAAGCAAACGTTTACTTATTATTAATAAGTTCTATATAATGATAAACAAGTGCTGACTCCCTCAGGATCTCTGGTGGTTTGGTTTCAAGACCCCAGAGGATACCTCAATCCATAAATGGCACAATATTTGCATAGAACCTACCTACATCATTTAGTATGTTTTAAAGATGTTTGTATCAAATTTGTGTGTGTGTGTGTGTGTGAGTGCCTGCCTATAGAGGTTAGAAAAGGTCATTAGATCACTACCCAACACTAGGAACTGAACTCAGGTCCTTTGCAGGAGCAGCATAAGCTCTTAACTGCTGAGCCATCTCTTCGGCTCCACTTGCATGTTTTACAATTGTCTCTGGGTTGCTTGCAACACCCAATACAATGTAAATAGAATATAAATAGTTATTACACTCTATGTTAGGGAATAATGACAAGCAAAAAAGATCTGTACGTGTTTAGAAGAGAGTCCCTCCACCCCAAATACTTTTGATGCCAGTTAAGTCTGCAGCTGTGGGACCTGCAAGTATAGAGTACACTGTACAAATAGCTATTTGGTCATGTCTTAGGCTCAGGGCTTGATTGTTCTTCTTAAAAACAGATGAAGCTTCTGATCCCTCCCTTAAGAAATTTATACTGTGACTAAGGAGTAGGTAAAAAGAAGAGGAAAGGTGTAGTTCCATAAAGACACATCCCGGAGCAGGACACCTTTCGGTCAGAGGTGAGCAGTGTCGGGTGACAAGCCTGTGGAGCAGATCCTGTGATGTGCACAGCTTCAAGCATCCACGACAGAAATCACCAGCTCCCCTCACTTCCCAACCACCAGGAGGCCGAGGACCCCTCACATTAGGGTCCTGACCCTCACCAGAGAAAGTCATGCCATGAAAGGGGAAGGGGCCAACCACCTCCTGTGCTCCTCCTCAGATCATAGTCCCAACTTTGCTGGAGAAAAGAGAACTCTCTGTAGGACTCAGGGACCTGGGGATGGGTTTTCCTTGAAGTTGGATTCTTGCAACGCATCAGCACTCAGGCTTCCAAGACAATTGAAGCCTTGGTATTAACTGAGAAGGGATTGGGGATGCGAAGCTGGGAAACATGGAAACTTTTTCCTGCCATTTCTGGAAAAGTTCCGGCTGTGGTTTTCAGGGAACAAATAAGTCAGTGTTCCAGCGCTTTGGGGAGATGGGTGCACGGTGAAGAAGGGAGAAAGGATCTGTTCTGCCTGCCTTTCAGATTGGGCAAGGACAGAAGGCTCAGACTGCACATTGGGTAAGGGATACCTAATACTTATTATTTCAGAACTTTTGGCTTTGTACCTCAGAACTCTGAGGCCCCAGCCACAGGCAAGTGCATGTGTTCATCCGCAGTTACCATGATATTCCACAGCAATGGCACATCCATGTAGACCCCCAATCAACACTGTTCAGTGATGTAGAAAGGAAATTAGACAGCACCTTTTAAGAGTAGCATTATTATTGATTGCTAGACCACAGGGCGCACAGAGAAGTCAGGCAGGCAGAGTGGGAGCTAAACATAAAATGTCCCATTTAGTATTCTTGTTGTTACCTAGTTGTACCTAAATAATGAGTACTGTCTTTTGGAGCTTTGGTGAGATGGGACCCCCCCTCCTTTATTCTCCTTCCTTTTCTTCCATATGATTACCCTTGGATGATACCAGGACTATCACTTCAGAGAGCCTTCCAGAAAAATATACAAAGGGAGGCAGGATCCAGAGTATCACAGCTTACAGCTGACTTCCCAGTGGTATGGCCTTGATCTCCAAACCCAGTTCTCAGGAGCCCTTAACAAGAAGCCTTTTACATTATTCTGAAAGGAACAGCTGCCTCAGTTTCCCTACCTGGAAAGTGGAAATAATTTGACAGCTCTTGGAGAGCTGTAAAAATATAATGAAAATATACTAGAAATTCCTGGCACAGTATACTCGTGTAAGAAAAAAAATTCAACTTCTAGCTGCACCCGACCTTGTAATAATAGGGAAATGTTATTTGTTTCACAAAGTTATGAAAATTCAATGAAAACATATGAAAGTGTCAAATTCAGTATCTGTTATATCTAGGGCTTAATGGGATGAGCTTGAGAAATTTACTATTATTATTAGTTTCTCCTTCTGTAATTTCAGAAAGGAATAAAGAATATAAATATTTTTCTGCTCTCATTTCTAAACACCACCCCTCCCCTGCCCTTCCTCCAGTTACTCATCTTTGCAAATCTTTATGGATCTTTGTGATCTTCAGTTCTGACAGAGTTAGCACATTTTCCTGTGCTAAAAATGACCGAGTCCTAGACTTCTTTTTTAATATCTCCATCTATCTGTCTGTCTCTCTCTTGTGTGTGTGTGTCTGTCTCTCCTCTCTTACCCCTTTCTTTCTCTCTTTCTCCCCCCTATCATGTGTGTGTGTGCACGTGCATGTGCATTCACATGTATGTGTGTATTCTTGTATATGCAAGGACAGGCATCCTCTTGCCAAGGTCAGAGAAAATTTCAGGTGTTTGGTCTTGCCTTCTGTCTTGTTTGAGATAGGGTCTCTTCGATGCCGGCTGGCTAGTTTGTTAACGTCTAGGAATTCTATCTCCACCCCATCTTGCTGTAGGAGTGATGGGATTACACACATATTGTTGGCTGGTTTTGCTCTTACTCATCTGGCTCTTTTGCAGGGCCCACCACCCTGCTCCCAAATAAATCATACATGGAAGCTTATTCTTCGTTATGAATGCCCAGCCTTAGCTTGGCTTGTTTCTTGCAAGCTTTTCTTAACTTAAATTATCCCATCTATCTTTGGCCTCGGGGCTTTTATCTTTCTCTATTTCTGTATACCTTTTTTCTTACTCTGTGCCTGGCTGTGTAGATGAGTGGTTGGCCCCTGCAGTCCTCCTCCTTCCTCTCTCATTCCCAGATCCCCCTTCCAGATTTCTCCTCATATTCATTCTCTCTGCCTGCCCACCTCACATATTTCTCTCTCACTATTGGCCATTCAGCTCGTTTAGACAGGCAGTAACACAGCTTCCAGTGTTAAACAAATGCAACATGACAGAAGTAACACGCCTTCAAATAATATTTGCCAGGACCCACATGCACTGCCCTGTTGATAGCAGCTCCTGAATCCAAACTCTCTGGTCCTCACACAAGCAATTTACACTAAGCCATCTCCCCAGCTCAGCACTCAGACATTGGTAGGCTACATGAGAAGAGTCAATTACCATGTGCACTGAAAAGGCAGGAGAATAGGAGTAAAAGTGGGGGCCAAGGCAGCCAAGGGTGCTAAGAGAAGAGCCTTACTCTGGGGCAACACCTAGGAGAAGACCAAACTCCAAATAGCTCCAGCTAACTGTTACCTGAGAGAGATGTCCTTTATGCTTCATGGCCCAGGGACCCTCAACCAGGCTCTTTGTGGCCTTATGACATTGCCCAGCTGATGTAAAGCATGCTATGTCACAACAGATGGAGAACAAGGATGGTGGTCCCTAAGGATGAAAAAGCAAGGCTACGGGTTTCTTCCCTTTCCTCTTAGGCCATATCTACCCAACCCTGGAACCCCAAAACCATAGGAACTTTTGTCCAACAGTCCCTGATGTGCCACAATAGAACAAGTCTTGGGTAACATGAGAACTCTGACAATTCTGGTTGCTGTCAGAGAACATGATTCTTTGCCCTGCTCAGATCTTATCAGACACATGACAACTGTCTCCTCAGGGGATCCTAATGCTGCCTCTGTTACCAGGGCTTCTCCTGTAAACAGAAGACAAAGTCTGCTGGACTCGGATCTCATAGCCCTGCCTCTGCCAGTTCCTGATGTTCAGCTCTCCTCCTTCATCAACCTTCCTTTGTCATAAGGAAGCCATATTTCCTTAAGACAATGCCAGGGAACCCTCCCAAGTGCCACCTGAGCTGTGTGCCACCTGTTCGAAAATACGACCTGGGTTCTAAGGCAGGGTTTTGTGCCAAATCCCAAGGAAGAGATAAATGAAAGCAAGAGGTGGAAGAAAGCTGTATGGACAGCCTTGCCCGATGTGGAACACCTGATGGAGCACCTGCATGGCTTGCACTTTTATACAGGATACTGCAGCCCTTGCTTGTTTCCACTTACAGAATACTTCAATTCATGTCCCTTATGTTAAAAAAAAATCAAAGGGAAAAGCCATTGTGAAGAACACAAAGATGGTTGCAGAGCTAGCCAGTTTATAAGTGAGCAAAATGAAGTTCCCATGCCTAGTCACAAAACAAAACGCTCGGAGCAGAAAGAGGCACTGGTTTCCACAGAAGGTATGTCTGCTTTTGAGCTCTCGGGGCTACAGGAGCATTTAGGGGATTCTTTGAAGCGTCCGTGGCTGTGTTATTAGTTTTGTCTGGGGCTTGTTGAAAAGTATTTATTAGAAGCCTTCTTGATCCTTCTTCTGTCTGATATGTCATAACTTTTGTGACATAGAAATAGCCAGAGTGAAGATGCAGAGGCAAGGCACAGGTTATTTACCAGTCTTCTCCGAAGACTGCTGGCCACTTAAGCTAGGAGTAGTATGCTGGGTAATTTATGAAAACAGAACTAGTCTGTGGGAGTGAAATAAAGCCCTCTGCAATCCGAGACAGTCATAATGAACAAAATAAATTCCATTTTTATGCAGATGTGCCACGAGGGCTGTCAGAGAGTCAAGGAAAATTTACTTCCTGTCTCAGATGCTCAAGACAAACAATTGCAGGAGATGAATAATGGCCCAGGGAGGAGGAACCTGCCTGGCTGGCTTCCCCAAGAAGTTTCAGCCTGTGGTGGAGCTGTGTACTTGAACCCAACAGTAGTGTCCCCTGAGCTACCTTCTTATCCCCAGCAACGATAGGCTGGGACACTTATTTTATTCTCCTTATGCTTATATTTTGACCTAGAAACATTTACTGAACTCTAGCAGACAAGGAAAGGGAATCGATCTGGGCTGACGCGAGTGACAAGGTCTATGTGACTGTAAGACAAACTACAATAAAACTCAGATTGGAGAGCAAAGCCATGTGCTTCCTCCATCCCCAGCAGCCCCAACCCCATCCTTAAGGAGACCCTGAAGTGATTCAAGCCCACGTCAGCAGTGAGAGGTGGCTGCCTGCCCCTTTGCCAGCCACGCCAAGCACTGCCAAAAGTCTCAGATTCCTGACGTGACCCTGGGGAGCAGTGTCCCTTCACCCGTGTCTGGTTTGCTAAAATTGAGAAAGTGCTGCGGTTCTTAGATGATGCCAAGGAGCTATGCATTCAGGGCCCCACGTTACATGAAGTTACTTATCTTGGCTCTGTTCCGTGCTGTGCTCCATCCAGGGGTGATTTTGTTTGATTAATTTTACTTCCCTTACAGGGGAGAAGGTGTTTTTTCACTAGGAACTGCTTTCTTGCTATGGCTTCACTATGACTGTCAACTTGTGTGCTGAAGGAGCCTTTTATGGATAGGAGTGCAATGGCCATTTGCCCTGGGGACTTCTTTGAGGTTCCATTACCCAGAATCTCTAACATCTGGACTGTGCCTGATTTAAACTTCAAATAGTACATGTTAGCACCTTTACTTGCTTCTTCCCTTACCAAAACAAATAGCCACAAACAACAAACATACAACAAAAACCAAAACCACTCCATTAAGAGGCATAAAGGAATATTAATTTCACTATGTAATATTTCAGAAGATCTAACAGGAGATAATGGCTGACTATTCCTTTTGTGGATTTTCAGGAAATTATACAAAGCCATAAGTAAGGAAATGCAAGCTGTCATGGCTAGGAAGTTTATAATTTCTCACACAACTCTCCCCAACAACTGAACCAACTTATACTGCTCATGTTGCGTTCAATGTTCTCTCTTCCACCTTTTACATTTTCTCCATAGAAGCAGAATGGCTCCTAGCAGCTTCATTCAGCGAGGGCTTCACTCCTTGCTTCCATGTGAATTTGCTCTGAAATCATAAAGTAAAACATAAAAGCAGGAGGGCGAGAGTAAAGAAGCTGCGCCATAGACTCTGCAATGATTATGTATTCTATCCAGGACACACTTAACTCTCTAATTGCTAATTGTAATCTAAATGAAAACATGTGTTTCTTGTTAAATTCATCAACTTCCCTCCTAAGTGCTACCGAGGAGGACTGTGATTAAGGCTGAAGGCTCACCTCGGGGTTCTGACACCCACGGGGCTCAGGCAGTCGTTGAGGTGTCCTTGGAAACTGGAGCCCTAAATGGGTGAGTGTACTGCTTTCTAAATCCCACAACTGGAGAAGACCTGGAGAGGGCAATTGGCCAGGAGCTCGGCAGGTCCCATGCTGCACTGTCCTCTCAGAGATTCCAGCCAGCCCTATTTGGACTCCATCCCTTTGCCTGCTGAGGATACTCTACGGAGCTCTAAGATCCTACAGATTGGAACTAGAGTGCAGCAAAGGAGCTGGTTCCCCACTGGTCGCATGGAGGCCACCCATCCCTGACAAGTACAAGAGGCTCTGAATGAAAGGATGCTTAGAAAGATCCTACTGGGACACAAAGGATTCTGGAACACAATAGAAGACCAGAGTTCCATTATTTGATAAGTACAAATTTAGTTTTAAAATTGAGGGAAAGCCTTGAGGCTCTACTATCACTCAACTTTTACAGGGAAAAATCCCATCTTGAATAAAAACAAAATCTTGGATAGAGAATGGGACTGTTATTTTCATTTAGGTATGGTTATTAGACCCCACACCAAACTAGTAATAATCACATGACTTTTTTCTTTTTGCAAATTACTTTTTCCTTATTTGTTTTCATTGAGCTAACAAAGAAGTTAGTTATGTGGATAGCTATCAATACACATGAAAAAAATCTATAAGGTGGGAGTTTGTCTGAGGACGTACTCTTGAGAGAAGTAGAATCAATAAGAGACACATGTAAAGGAGGGAGGAGTGGGGTATGAGAGAAAGAGAGATTGGTTTGCGAGGATTAGTCTTGTAATATCCAGCTAAGAGAGAAACCAACGTCCTCCCTCAAAGACAAGCAAAGACATTGAATGTTCCTCACTGAGTCCTTTGTTCTACTCAGGCCTTCTGTGGCCTGAATGAGACCCACCCACATGATGGACAATCGGCCATATTCAGACTATTTATTTACATATTAATGTCATAAAGAAATATTCACACAAACATCTTCAGAGTAGGCAAATATATGGGCACTCTGTGGTCTAGTTGAGGTAACAAGAAAAATTTAGTTATCATAAAGTCTAAACTTACAATGCATTCAAAGCATTGAATCTTATGGAAAAGCCTAGGAAATGCATAGCTCAGCAAACGTGGCTGAACATGGACACAATGAGTCTTGGCCCATCTGTGGGCACAGGTGAAACCAATCGTCCCAGTCTGTTGGCCTGTGGGAGAGCATAATGCTAGAGCCTCGTTCTCTGTCTCTGTGGGGCCTGGGGACTTGGGGTCCATTTTCTCCTCTGTAACGGTGGTAGGAGAATCAGTGCCTGAAGACAGGTAAGCAGGAGGCTTGGTTTACTTGGCTGGAGCCCCGACTGCTTCCAACCAGTTCTCAGCCACAAGTTCCTGAGAACCTGCAGGGATTCATGTTGCCCCTGTGTCTTAGTTAGGGTTTCTATTGCTGTGAAGAGACATCAGGACTATAGCAGCTCTTATTTTCCTTTTGTAAATTAACCCACCGAATGTCAAGTCTCCAAGTCAGGATTATCAGTATGGTGGGCCATGGCAGAGTTCAGGCAGACATGGTGCTGGAGAGGTAGCTGAGAGTTCTACATCTTGAACAGGCAACAGGAAATAATCTGAGGTACTAGGTGTAGCTTGAGCATGTATGAAACCTCAAAGCCCACCTCCACAATGACACACTTCCTCCAACAAGGCCACACCT